>ML806743.1:257026-289861 GCA_009831015.1 Picea engelmannii
TATATATATATATATATATATATATGTAGTTATTTATTATCCAAGGGATGCATCCTTTCATGGATGGTCACCATATGTTCTATATATATGGAACACTCATGATTGTAATAATATATTCATATACAATATCATCTCGTATAAAAAATTCAACAAGAAAGAGATTAAAATTTTTCAAGTCGTCAAGGACAATACCTGACATAGAGCCATGTCGGTAGATAGGCTATGAGTATATATTGTTCTCGCAGAAGTTGTAGGTTGGGATTTTCCCAACACAAACCACAATATGGTGACAACTAAGAGAACACCTACCCGTTTTCACCTCAGACAGGTATTCCCGTCACTTTAGAGGTGAAGTGATCACCTCAAGGGGGGGGATCTCGGGTAACCATAGGGGGTAATGAGACAGAAAGTGAGATGATGAGATGAATTCCCCTATAAGTCAATTTTCTATGTGGAACATGGCCTTGATGTCATGTCTCAAAAGTGGTTTGAGGTTGCAAGTCTTTGGGTACCTACCCCAGACACAAGAAAAGACAATTGTACGAGCTATATGTTAGGTGGAAAATCAAGTTAAGTTTGTTGTCTCTATTTGCAGCAGTCAACAAAAATATATATCAATGAACAAATGATTATTATAGTTTCTAAAAAGATGCTAAAATTCACGTAAATGATACAAGAGCTTAAGCTAGGTATAACTAGTACAACTCAAGATTTAAAGAGAAAGACTTTAGCATAAATGTAAGGCTATCATAAGAAAGTGTTGCAAAGGTATAATTGCATCCTTATGGCTGTAGCAAAAAAGTTGTTACAGCAGAAAAATCAGCCACAAAAACTAGCGAATAATCCACTCAAAAAGTCTGTTGGAACTAGTATATTATAGGGGGGAATTACTAGCAACTTTTGATGGTTGAAAAGAGAGTTATTTAGAAAGTTGTTTATGGTTTTATGAAGCACTAATGGCTGTATATTAAATTTGTAACAATATAAATAATTACTTGGAGAAACAAAACGCCCATGTGGCCTTAGCAAGCTTAGAACACAGAGAAAATATTCCAACTTAGACGATCTCAATATCTTGATTTTTTACGATTACCAATGCAATGATTTATTTCTCGAATGCATGAAGATTAGTGTCTTTCTATTGTGTAAATGGAGTCTCTTGATTATAAAAAGTTGGATGAGTTACTTCCTTGGGGTTGTAAGCCCTTTTACTCCCCAAGGCAAACTCTAACCAGCAAGAAAAACCTAGGAGGGTGTAAGCCCTTTTACTCCTCCTAGTATCCTTTGTACCAAAATTATTTCAAACAATTAAAATGGAACTAGAGGGGGTTTTATTCTATTATACTCCCCAAGAAATCATCACCTTAACCCTACAACTAAGAAAAGAGAGAAATACACATGAAATCCTTACCTAGTTGAAGCATTAACAAGATGAAACCCTAATTCACCAAGCAAATTCCACCATAAAGCAAGAAACAAACCACTAAGAGAGCTAGCACATCATCCATCCATCCAATAGAAAAGATAAATCATCACAAGATAATGTAACCAAGAGAGATAGAGACAAATTTCCCAACTAGGACACAAATTTCAGCCAAGTATCCTTCTCTACAATATGGGAGAGCTATTTGAAAAATGAAATAGAGATCACATCTATTTATTCAAATCCTCTAAACATAGTTTGTCCACAAAGATTAGGGTAAAAATAAATAAAATGAGTCAACAACCCTTATCTTGTCCCTTTACAAAAATATTATTATTTAATTCATACTTTGCACATAAGAGAAACCCTAAAAGCATGACATCACCCCCTTCTTAGTAAATGTTTGGCACTTTTGGTCAATTCGTTGAGTTGGAGAAGGGAACACTATGCCTCCAAAGGCCAATGGTCTTCCACCCATGCCTTTATTCCATGATCCAAGGTTTATTTCCAACAAAACATTCCAAGTGTCCTCAATCACCATCAAACCCTAGCCCTAATATGACATCAAGCCCTCAAAGGTGACATTTTTGCCTCCTTAGGCAAGTCGTTTGGGTCGTAGGGGATAGGTGAGGTCCTCCATGATGTCTTATATGCCTCCAAAGTCATGTATTCATCATATGGAATGTGGACCCTTGACATCCAACATGTGTGCTTCAAGCCCCATGGAAGCCCAAGCTAGTCTTGTTCTTCCAAAATTGTCCACCAGCTAGGTCCTACAAAGACACATGGATACGCCCTCCAACGATATCAAGTCAAATGAATCATGATGAGTACATAAAATAAATAAAAGAGCTATCTAAGCATGTACATCCAAACCACCCCATCAAAATAAACCAATGCTCAAAGACCCTATGCAATTTTCCATGTTTAGATATGGGAGGGTTGTCAAAACGACCTATTGGGTGAATCGTACCTCAAGTTTAGGGATGTTTCCTGAGGGGAACTCCTTCTAAGTCATGTGGATGAGGTGTCATGGATGGGGGGAAGACTTCCGGGCATGGGTTTCATGACAAACAAGAGGTTGTAGTGTCTCACTTATGGGTGCCTTTGAAGAGGGTGTGTTGCACTTTCGTTTTCAATGCAACCTTTTTCCAAGCCCATTTATTTCCTTTTATTCTTTTAGGATGTTTCCAGGTTGAATCTGTAATTTCCCCAAGGCCGTGCCCTGTTGTAAATCATGTCTATGAAGTATAAAGCTTTCATTATGAATTGTAATTATGTTTTATAGGCTGGTGAACCAAGTTTATATAAGTTGGTGGGCTTATGTGTTATTAGGCCGGAAAGCCTAAGTGTTAAGGCTGGGAGCCTTCTTTTGTATATGTAATCATGCAGAACATTAATAAAAATATAAACACCACTGTGTGCAGACCGACCACGATGAATGAGTGATGGGGGACTAAGCTTCCATAGAGTGGGTAAGGGATTGGGGGCTGGAAGGTTGGAAAGAAAGGCTAAGTGTTGAGTCTAGGGGCTTAAGTCCTTGGGAATAATATTTTAATATTATTCCAAAATCCATGTGAAATATATGTTTTTTCCCAAGTTCATGGAGAGGAACGCATGTTGATGGAGAGCATGCAGCTTCATGGGTGACATGTGTCGACCCAGGCACATGCAGTTAAAAACTGTAGAAGTCAGCCATGGAGGGGGTGGCTCCTCATTCCATCATCCTTTGCATTTGATTTCGGATACCCTCACGTAGCTCTGAGAACTAGAAACCCGAGACGTCTTCCAGAAGACCAAAACATCATTTTTTTGATTCCATTATTGGCCTGCGTCTGCCCTTGACATACCTATGCACCATTGAGAGAACTGTTCAGGAGGGGAAAGTCGACTTGTGAGTTCAAGAACCCAGTTTATCCGCCATTGCAGAGTTGAACCCGTACCCGATCTATCTATAGGTTGTTGCTTTATGTTTTCCTAAGTGGGGTTGTGTTGTGGTTATCCTCACCATGTGGGAATTGAGTCAGAAGGGGCTGAAGAACCAGGTTTTAAGACCCTTAGTTGAAGAGGCAGTTTGACAAGCCTATGAGAAGCTCTTTCCAGGTGAAGGAGTCTGCTTGGAAGTGGTATTCTTCCAGAGAGATTCCAACACCAACTACGGAGCTCTAAGACTTCCTGATCTGGCTTGTTGCCAAGGCTCGGAGAGGGAGGTGAAGCACTAATGGACTGTGCTTGTGAAGGTGTATACTCTCGGGAAAAACAAGCATGTGGGGAATGAGCGTCCATGAGTAGTGGGCGTAAGAAGGAATCCTGGGAAGAATCCTTCTAATTATTCTATGCAATTTTTTCTGTAACCTCAACCTAGACTAGGATTTCTTGCCTTGGGTGGAGCTTAGTCCCATCTCGGGGGTGACCCACTGCTGAGAGTGATGAGCAACGTGGTCTAAGGCTGGGAGGTTCGTGGAAGGCCTGCACGTGGTTGGTGGAATTATGCCAGTAATAAAAGATAAGTGTTAATTTTGTACTTAATTTATAAGTATATGCATGTTTGTGATGCTTATATGTATCATGTATTCTATTGTGCATATGAATTATTATTAATTCCAGGGATTATTTATGTTAGCAGTAATATTGTGTTTACTTTGAGTTAAATGTGTTTAATTTGATTTAAATGCATGTTATTAATTAAGTATGAGAATGATGTTGTTTCGCACAGTAGTATTTTCTCGGCCAGTGGGATGACGACTAGGGACATTACAGTATGGTATCAGAGCTTAGTTTCAACGCTGAGCCTGGATGGGCCGGATAAGTGGTCTTTGGACCGATGTTTTGAGAAGAAATTGTGTTTGGAGGACTAATTTCAGACCTCAGAATGTTTCTGAGTGTCAATGGACTACTTGACCATGTTACAAAGCTTAGGAGGTGTAGCAGTATTATAAAACTACAGCCGGTGTGGTATATGGCCATAAGGAGAGAGAGAAATCCACACCAGAAGTGTTGGATCAAGTAGATGAAATTTCAGAAGGAGGGCACCAAGTCATTAGCCAAAATTCCTTGAGAAGCAAAGTTGGACGGTCAGAATTCTCTGTGGAGAACTCACGAAATCGCGAGGTCCGTAAGATGGCCAGAAGTTGCAAGGTGGTTAGTGGATAGAGAAACTCGCCACCCTACAATTCAGAATAAACGTGGGTCATTGATCGTGGTTGGTTTGAACCATTGGATCATTTCATGAATTCAGGGATCGTGAACTTGGAGCACAGGCCAAATTCTTGGTCACTCCAAGTCCCGAATCGTGCAAGAGATTAATAAGGGTAGAATTAGATGGTGGAGCACTTCCAGGAAGAAGTGCCAAAATCCCATGAGCTGTTGGATCCATCCAACTAGCAAGGAAGTTAAGTCTAAAGAGATTTGTTAGGTGTAAGCATAGGAAAGATCTGGACCGTTAGATCCAAATCATCGAGGATCATTAGATCTTGTACAAGAAATCGTGTATCGGAATTCGGGGATTGAAGTGACAAGATATTTGGAGTCATTGCATAGTGAACCTTCGGGACCAAAACCCCGAAACCCCGAAGCCCCTAAATCCTAAAACCTGAAGTTTTGTTTGGAGAGCCTTGTAGCACCTAGTAGTTTAGCATTTGATCACGGCCCGTGGACGCATGGGTTGGGGATTAAGAAAATGGGGGCTATCGCCGGAAATTGCAGAGCCAAATAGAGCTCAGAAAATTCATGGAATCGAAATGTTTTCTTATTCGCGTTGGTTTATGAATGTTGTAGTTTTATTAAGGGTTTAAGGCCTGACAAACTTCGGTTGACTGCATGTTGTGTGTGCAGAGTTCAACGAGTGTCAGTACAACCATGAATCGACACTGAGTATAGAAATGGAAGAGGTGCATATTGCCTCCAATTCAAAGAATGAAAGAGAAGGAAGGGATTTCAACTTCAAAGTCGAAGGTTCGAACTCCAATGTGCACAGAAGAGAATTGGATAAGGAAGGGCATGTGATGAAAATCATTGAAAGATTGCAGAAAGATGCCCAGGCTCACCAAGACGATATTCAAAAGCTCAAGAGGGTCAGGGATCGGCAAGGTGAATTCAACTTAAAGATGTTGAAGAGCCTAGAAAGAATAGAAAGGAAATTGGAAAAGGAGAGTGACACAAGCAAAACAAAGAGTCGCAAAACCCTTGAGAGAAAAATAAGATCAAGGAGTGGTAGCAGACATCGTCGTCGCTCCCCAAAGCATTCTGATAAGGAAGCACACAGTAGTTCAAGCCCATCCCCTACCAGAAAACACCGAAGATCTGGAGTGGATGAATTGAAAGGGGAGATGAACAATATTAAGTATCCTACGTTTGATGGAGAACATAAGAAGGAATATGATGCCGAAACATGGTTGCTTGGCATGAGGAAATATTTCCAACTGCAAAATTATTCCTCTCATGCAGAAGGAAGAATTGCGATGTATCAACTAAAAGGACAAGCATCCATGTGGTGGGATTAGCTTGTGCAGGTGCAACACGTTAGATAGAAAGATATCACATGGAAGGAATTCAAGAGGTATTTCAAGAGGAAATACCTGACTAAAATATACTATGACAGAAAGATGAAGGATTTCTTCGAACTCAAGCTAGGCAACATGACCATTGATGAATACGAATGAAGGTTTTTGGAATTACTGAAGTATGTTTCATTCATCAAGGATGAGGTTGTCAAGATTCAAAGGTATCTGATTGGACTGCCACCTCCCATTGGTGAAAAGATTCAGTATGATGATCGTAAGACTATGGAAGAAGCAATAAGAATAGAGAAATGCTTATATGAGCAGCAAAGAGAAAAGCCTACCTTTCGGAAGGCTTGGGATAACCAGAAGAAGTTTAAGAAAGAATAGAGGCAGAAGGTAAACAAACCTCCCTTTTTCAGAAATAGTCCTCAAGGACATCCATCATTTAGAGAGCCGAGAATGGCTAAAGTGGGGGAACAAAGGTCAAGACAAACGTCGATTCAGTGTTGGGGCTGTAAAGAGAACCCCAAGTACAAAGATTGTTCCCATAAAAATGGCAAAGCAAGAGCTGTCCATATTGTTCAACAAGATGAAATAGTGGAGGACATGGGAAGTAGAATGCCAAGGATCTATGCGGCCCTAGACAACAAGCAAGTTGAATTTCAATCGCATGTGATTGAAGTGGAAGGTATCATTAACAACCAACCATTTATTATTTTAATTGATTCGTGGGCTAGCCATAGTTATGTAGATCTTAGGGTGGTGGAAAGTTTTCATTTATCAAGAAGCAAACATGAAAATTCTTGGTTAGTGCAGTTGGCTACAGGAACCAAGAGGAAAGTCACTAAGTTGGTTAAGTCTTGTCTGGTGGACATGAAGGGATTGAGCATGACGGCTGAATTGAATATTCTACCTTTAGGCTCTTATGACTGTTTAATTGGGATGGATTGGTTGGACCAGCACCATGCCCTCCTGGACTATCGTAACAAGGAACTTACATGCCTGGATGAGGAGGGGAATTGGAAAACAGTCCAAGGAATTCCCAGAGCTGTGGTTGTTAGAGAAATCTCAGCAATGTAGTTGAAAAAGTGCTACATGAAAGGTTGTCAATTGTTTGCAGCCCGTGTGGAGGAAGCATCTAGAGATGAAGTCTCAAATATTGGAGACCATGTAGTACTAACAGAGTTTGAAGACGTATCTTAGGAGGTACCCAGACTACCTCTGAAGAGAGATATCGATTTCTCTATAAATTTGATGCCTGGAGTAGCTCCAGTGTCAAAAGCTCCTTATAGAATGAGTACGCCAGAGTTGAAAGAGTTGCAATTGCAGCTTGAAGAGCTTCTAAACAAGGGGTACATTCACCCAATCATGTCACCTTGGGGTGCCCCGGTCCTGTTCGTGAAGAAGGAGGATGGGACGTTGAGGTTGTGCATTGATTTCAGACAATTGAACAAAGTAACTATCAAGAACAAGTATCCTCTGTTGAGGATCGAAAATCTTTTCGATCAGTTGAAAGGTGCGAAAATATTTTCGAAGATAGATCTCAGATCAGGGTATCACCAAGTAAGAATAAAGGATGAAGACAACAACAATACCACCTTTAGAACAAGGTATGGTCATTACGAGTTCACAATGGTACCATTTGGGCTATCGAACGCACCTATTGTTTTTATGTGCTTGATGAATGGTGTATTCAGGGACTATCTAGACAAGTTTGTCATCATCTTCCTGGATGAAATTTTGGTGTATTCCAAGCCAGAGGAAGAGCATGAACAACACCTGAGGATGGTGTTGCAAGTGTTGAGAGAACACTAGTTGTATGCCAAGTTGAGAAAATGCTCGTTTTATCAAAGGCAGATCCATTACTTGGGGCACATTATTTCAGAAGAAGGGATCACCATGGATCCTGAGAAGGTTGAGGCCATCAAAAACTGGTCAGCGCCAAGGAATGTGGTGGAAGTTAGATCCTTTATGGGTCTAGTGGGCTATTACAGAATGTTTATCATAGGGTTCTAAAAGATATCTCACCCTATCACTTCCTTGCAAAGGAAGGAGGAAAAGTTTCAGTGGACTAAAGAGTGTGAGAAAAGTTTCTAGAGATTGAAGCAGTTGTTAACCAACGATCCAATCTTGAGGATTGCATATCCAAATGTGGATTTCGTGGTGTGCACAAATGCCTGTAAAGAAGGTTTGGGAGGAGTTCTCAATCAGAATGGATTTGTAATCTGTTATGAGTCCAAGAAGCTGAAAGAGCACGAAAAGAATTATGCCACTCACGATTTGGAGTTGGCAGCAATTGTTCACGCTCTAAGGAAATGGAGGCATTACCTCATGGGAAGGAGGTTTGAACTCAGAACAGACCATAACGGTCTAAAATATTTGTTTGATCAGCCAACCTTAAATGCTAGACAAAGTAGGTGGCTGGAATTTCTATGTGAGTATGACTTTGAGATCAATCATATCAAAGGAAAGGAGAATAAAGTGGTTGATGCACTCAACAGGAGGGTGCATGAATTACATGCTACAACCATTAGCATGTATCGGATTGATATTAAAAGCATAATTATGGAGGGTGCAAAGGTATATCTGCAATACAGAGAATTGGTAGCCAAGCTACAGCAGGGTAAGATGCCATAGAAGATGGAAATTTATAAATTGGAAACAGATGGAATACTATTGTACAAGCATAGAATTTTTGTACTCAATGTCCAGTGCTTGAAACAGATGATTTTGCAGGAGATGCATAATGTGCCTTATGTAGGGCACCCTAGATATCAGAAAATAGTAGCAGCGGTCAAGAGCCATTACTTTTGGCCGAGTATGAAGAGAGAGATCGATGAATACATCGCCACATGTATGGAGTGCCAGAAAGTTAAAGGTGAGCATAGGCACCCAGCAGGGTTGCTGCAACCTTTATCCATTCCTGAGTAGAAGTGGGAAGTAGTGACAATGGATTTTATTATAGGATTTCCTAGAACAAGAAAGCTACATGATTCGATCATGGTAGTGGTGGACAAGCTTACAAAATCTTCCCATTTTATTCCACTGAAAACTACTCACAAGGCAGCAGATGTTGCTGATATTTTCATAAAGGAAGTGGCACGATTGCACAGAATTCCTAAAACAATTGTGTCCGACAGAGACCCAAAATTCACCTCGAATTTCTGGAAAGGATTGTTCAAAGGATTTGAAATGAATCTGAACTTTAGTACAGCTTATCATCCTGAGTCTGATGGAAAGACAGAGAGGGTGAACAGAGTAATAGAAGACACACTGAGAATGTATGTGATGGACAAACCATCAAGATGGGAAGACTACCTACAATTGGTAGAATTAGCCTACAACAATGGGTATCATGCCTCATTGAAGATGAGCCCATTTGAAGCACTTTATGGAAGAAAGTGCAATAATCTAGTGAGCTAGGACAATCCAGCTGATAGAGCAGTAGTTGGGCCAGAGTTGCTCAAGGAGATGGAGGACCAAATGATAAAAATTAAGCAGAATTTGGAAGCTACCCAGGACAGGCAGAAAAGTTATGCTGATAAGAACAGAACCCACAGAGAGTTCAAAGTGGGTGATCATGTTTTCCTGAAAGTGAAAGCTAATAGGAGTTCCCTAAAGCTGGGAAGTTGCACCAAGTTGGCAACCAGATTTTGTGGGCCATTTGAAATCCTGGAAAGGATTGGGCCAATTGCATATATGCTTGCATTACCTGCATCTATGACTGTACATAATGTGTTTCATGTTTCATTTCTTAAGAAATATATACCATATGTTAATCATGTTATCGATTGGAATGTGATTCAGGTGGAACAAGAAGGTGTCCTGCACGTGCATCATGTGCGCATATTGGACAGGAAAAACAAACAGCTCTGGAATCGAGCTATAGGGCTTGTAAAGGTCCAGTGGACCTGGTACGGTCCTGAGGATGCGACATGGGAGAATGAAGATGTTATGCAGGTAGAGTACCCGCATCTTTTTGAAAATTTTGAAAAGCTTGCAGATGCAATGTAAAGTTGCATCGAGGACAGTGCAAAAATAAGGGGAGGGGATTGTAATGTCCCCAAGGCCAAGCCATGTTGTAAATCATGTCTATGAAGTATAAATCTTGCATTATGAATTGTAATTATGTTTTATAGGCTGGTGAACCAAGTTTATATAAGTTGGTGGGCTTATGTGTTATTAGGCCGGAGAGCGTAAGTGTTAAGGTCGGGAGCATGCTTTTGTATATGTAATCATGCAGAACATTACTAAAAATATAAACATCGCTGTGTGCAGACTAACCACGATGAATGAGTGATGGGGGACTAAGCTTACACATAGTGGTTAAGGGATTGGGGGTTGGAAGGTTGGAAAGAGAGGTTAAGTGTTGAGCCTAGGGGCTTAAGTCCTTGGGAATAATATTTTAATATTATTCCAAAAGCCATGTGAAATATATGTTTCGTCCCAAGTTCATGGAGAGGAATGCATGCTGATAAAGTGCATGCAGCTTCATGGGTGACATGTGTCGACCCAGGCACATGCAGTTAAAAACTACAGAAGTTAGCCATGGAGGGGGTGGCTCCTCATTCCATCATCCTTTGTGTCTGATTTCGGATACCCTCAAGCAGCTCTGAGAACCAGAAACCCAAGACATCTTCCTGAAGACCAAAATATCATCCGTTTGATTCCATTATTGGCCTGCGTCTTCCCTTGACATACCTATGCACCATTGAGAGAACTGGTCAGGAGGGGAAAGTCGTCTTGTGAGTTCAAGAACCCAGTCTATCCATCGTTGCAGAGTTGAACCTATACCCGATCTATCTGTAGGTTGTTGCTTTATGTTTTCCTGAGTAGGATTATTTTTTGGTTATCCTCACCGTGCGGGAATTGAGTCAGAAGGGACTGAAGAAATGGGTTTTAAGGCCCTTAGTTGAAGAGGCAGTCAATAAGGCCTGTGAGAAGCTCTTTCCAGGTGAAGGAGTCTGCTTGGAAGTGGTATTCTTCCAGAGAGAGTCCAACACCAGCTATGGAGCTCTAAGACTTCCTGATCTGGCCTGTTGTCGAGGCCCAGAGAGGGAGGTGAAGCACTGATGGATTGTTCTTGTGAAGGTGTATACTCCCAGGAAGAACAGCCATGTGGGCAATGAGAGTACATGAGTAGTGGGCATAAGAAGGCATCCTGGGAAGAATCCTTCTGGTTATTTTGTGCAGTTTTTCCTGTAACCTTAGCCTAGACTAGGATTCCTTGCCTTGGGTGGAGCTTAGTCCCAACTCAGGGGTGACCCACTACTAAGAGTGATGAGCAGCGTGATCTAAGGCAGGGAGGCTCGTGGAAGGCCTGCACGTGGTTAGTCGAATTATGCTAGTAATAAAAGATAAGTGTTAATTTTGTACTTAATTTATAAGTATATGCATGTCTGTGATGCTTATATGTATCATGTATTATGTTGTGCATATGAATTATTGTTAATGCCAGAGAATATTTATGTTAGTAGTAATCTTGTGTTTACTTTGAGTTAAATGTGTTTAATTTGATTTAAATGCATGTTATTAATTAAGTATGAGAATGATGTTGTTCTGCATAGTAGCGTTTGCCCGACCAATGGAATGACGGTCGGGGATGTTACAGTATGGTATCAGAGCCTAGTTTCAATGCTGAGCCTGGATGGGCCAGATAAGTGGTCTTTGGACCGAGGTTTTGAGAAGAAATTGTGTCTGGAGGACTAATTTTAGATCTCAGAATGTTTCTGAGTGTCAATGGACTACTTGACCGTGTTACAAAGCTTAGGAGGTGTAGAAATATTATAAAACTACAACCGGTGTGGTATATGGCCAAAGGGAGAGAGATAAATCCACACCAGAAGTGTTGGATCAAGTAGATGAATGTTCAGAAGGAGGGTGCCAAGTCATTGGCCAGAAGTCCTTGAGAAGCAGAGTTGGACGGTCAAAATTCTCTGTGGAGAACTCGCGAAATTGTGAGGGTCGTAAGATGGCCAAAAGTTGCAAGGTGTTTAGTGGATGGAGAAACTCACCACCCTAGGATCCATAATAAACATGGGTCATTGATCGTGGTTGGTTTGAACTGTTGGATCATTTCGTGAATTCAAGGATCGGGAACTCGGAGCACAAGCCAAATTCTTGGTCACTCTAAGTCCCAAATTGCGAAAGAGATTAACAAGGGTAGAATCGGACAATGGAGCACTTCCAGGAAGAAGTGTTGAAATCCCATGAGCCGTCGGATCCATCCAACTAGCGACGAAGTTAGGGATGAAGAGCTTTGATAGGTGTAAACATAGGAAAGATCTGGACCATTAGATCCAAATCATCGAGGATCGTTGGATCTCGTACAAGAACTCATGTATCGAAATTCGTGGATTGAAGTGACAAGAGATTTGGAGTCACTGCATCGTGAACCTCCGGGACCAAAACCCCGAAACCCGAAACCCCGAAGCCTCGAAATCCCGAAACCCAAAGTTTCGTTTGGAGATCCTTGTAGCACCTAGAATTTTAGCATTTGATCACGACCCATGGACGCATGGGTTGGGGACTAAGAAAACGGGGCTATCGCCGGAAATTGCAAAGCCAAACAAAGCTCAGAAAATTCATGGAATCGAAACATTTTCTTATTCATGTTGGTTTATGAATGTTGTAGTTTTATTAAGGGTTTAAGGCCTAACAAACTTCGGTTGACTACACATTGTGTGTGTAGAGTTCAAAGAGTGTCAAGATAGCTGCAAATCAATGCTAAGTATAGAAATGGAAGAGGTGTAGATTGCCTCCAATTCAGAGAATGAAAGAGAAGGAAGGGATGTCAACTTGGGAGTCGAAGGATCGAACTCCAATGGGCACGGAAGAGAATTGGATAAGGAAGGGCATGTGATGAAAATCATTGAAAGATTGCAAAAAGATGCCCAGGCTTGCCGAGCCGATAGTCGAAATCTCATGAGGGTCAGGGATCGGCAGGGTGAATTCAACTTAAAGATGTTGAAGAGCCTAGAAAGAATAGAAAGGAAATTGGAAAAGGAGAGTGACACAAGAAAAACAGGGAGTCGCAGGACCCCTGAGAGAAAAAGAATATCGAGGAGTGGTATCAGACATCATTGTCACTCACCAAAGCATTCTGATAAGGAAGCACATAGTAGTTCAAGCCCATCCCCTACCAGAAAACACCGAAGATCTGGAGTGGATGAATTGAAAGGGGAGATGAGCAATATTAAGCCTCCCTGTGGATGCCTCACCAAAATGACCTCCATGTAGCTGACTTATCCCTAAGGGTGACCCACTTACTAGGGTGCAATGTCAACCACCAAAGTGAAACATGGAAAAGAGCATAATGTCCAAGAAAACTTCCCATAATAAAAAACAATAATAGATGCAACAAACTCAAATGCCTCAAATCTTGAGATGAAACTCACCATAATACTTGACTTGTGACTCATGGATCAAAACCCAATGTATTCCATAGGCCAGCTAATGTGGTGGATACTGTCATGATGAACTTGGAGATGTGGTGGTGAGGTGGGTCTATGTCTATCCAAGTGGACACTATTGGTCAACATGTTTCTCGGTACTCCATGTCTACAACCTAAGGGCCTTGACACAACATCTCCTTAGTTGTCCTTAGAAGTTGGGGATAACATATGGCTCCTACTTGGGGACATGTTCTCATTGTAGAGTGCATAAGAACCAAAACATCTTTTGGTGGACCTATGCCTACACTGAAACATGACAATGTAAAATCTAGGGTGTTTATATCACCCTTCATCCATATATATCAAAACCATAAATGAAACTAATCTAGAATATAAAATTTTAGCATTTTTTCAAAAACTTCTAAACTAAACACAAAATCAATATACAAGTAGAGCATAATGAAATATGAAATGTAGGTAACTAGCATGAGCAATCAAGATTAAAATGTAGGAAATCCAAAATGACATTCCTATTTACTTGGGGCCCTCGGGCCCTAAAGATCAGGTCCTTAAATGTCAGGTGAAGTCGTACAACCAATGCAACCAGTTGTTCATCATTTCATCAAGGTATCTCCCCCTGTGCTTAATCATGTGATACAACAAAGATAATTTAAACATATAATAATCATGAGTATAAATACATACATAATTAGTCATGCAATGAAATAGATGGAGAAGGGTGGGAGGGAGGAAATCATGTTAAAAAGAGAAACCATCATCCTGATTGATCCATCTCTGAATGAGACTATTGTATGTATACGAAGGATCATCTGCATCTTTAAAATTGACCATCTCCTTGTCTTTGTGTGTAGCAGGAACATAAGTCAAGGAGAATTCAATCATATCTTCAACATGGTGCATTTCATGGGAGTCTTATTCATCATCGAAACCATATTTCTTTGCGATCATGGCACATAAGGAATTTACTCTATGAGACATTTCAACGAGATCTAGTCCCAACAAATCAATAGGATTTTCTTAAACGATGTCTTCATCCGCAAGGGATTGTTCTTCATCTTCGCTTGAAATGTCACTGCTCCTTGAATGTTGAGAGGAGGTAAAGGATCCCAAGAAGAATTGTTGATTTACCAAACAAGAGGAAATGGGGGAAGGCACAACCTCATGTCTAGAGAAAAACTCCTCCATAGGACTTAGGAAATGTCTCTTCTTTGTCTGCAAATCCCCACCAAAAGTCTCAATATGAAGGTATTTATGTTTGGTAGTGTGGACCTCATACTTCTTTGGGTTGGCCACTATTGAAATATTGTAACTACAAAGAGTATTCTATTTATTATTGAGTTATTATTCTTTCGATCAATCCCCTTTTGTGGATTGATCATTCCAAGCATTGTAATTGACCAAATCCCATTTTGTGTCTTGGTCAAACCCTAAATACATTTTGCAAATTGATAAGTCAGCCCCTAGGCTAATTAAAGTGGTTTTAACCACTAAGAAGACAAGTAGACCCTACCTAGTGAAGAGACACCTTTCCAACACCTGCTAGTTTGTATAAATAAAGGAAGCCAATGCCTTATTTGATCTCTCACTTAGTGCACAAGTTTGGTAGCTACAGTTGGGAGAAGAAGGAAGAGAGAGGTGCATTGCTCAGTGGATGATATTCTCTAGTGTTTGGTCTATTGTCTTGGCATTGTATTGGCTATCTATATTAAGGAATTTTTTATTGGTTTTTCTCCCCCATGAGTGTTTCCCAGGATAAATGTTGTGTATCTTGTGATTTTGTTTCTCTCAATGATCCTATCTATGTTATGGTTATCTAGTAAATTGAAAAGAAACCTAATAATACCTTAAACCTTAACAAACACGACCTAGTCTCTATAAAAATCTGAGCATAATGGCTTAAAATCCTCACAGAACAAATATGCATCCCCAAAAGGGTATGTATCAAGGGATGACTGAAGATCACTCTGAGTATGCTACAACTAGTCAAGACTTTGAGCTTTCGGTCCCCAATGTTTAAGAAACTCTCTGATGAGGATCATTAAAGAAGATATTCTTCTTGTCTTGCAAGAATACTTCCCAAGGACAAAAAAAACAACTGTAGGCATACATCCTCATGTTGTATACTCTCATAGTAGATGCATCTGGTAAACTCAACAACGTGTGCTACAACGGACAATAGATTTCCATCGAACTTTGGGAGAAAATCAAACTAGTTTATTGGGCACTTGTTTGGATACTCATCAATAGTTTCAACATCCAAGGCCTTGTATGCTTCATGAAACCACCACAAATCCATGTTTCCATCACTGGGATATTACTTCAATGGATTTTCCAGATGAGACTAATGCTCATCAAGGGTGGAAGGATAAAGTCCTTCAATGGAGTTTCTAGGAAAGCTAGGGAAAGGCTTTGGGAAAGCTTGCCAAAGTGTCATTAGGGTTCAAAAAAGGATTCAAAATCCTCCCCGACAACAATGAAAAAATATTATTGTACAATTTGTAGGTTGTGCAAAGCCTGAAACAAACCAAAATATGATGATAACTAAGAGAACACCTACCCATTGTCACCTCAGATAGGTATTCCCATCACTTTTGAGGTGAAGTGATCACCTCAAGGGGGTAATCCCAGGTGACCCTAAGGGGAAATGATATGGAAAGTGAGATGGTGAGATAAATTCCTCAATAGGTCAAGTTTCTATGTGGAATATGGCTTTTATGACACATCTCGGAAGTGGTTTGAGGTTTCCAAGTCTTTGGGTACGTGCGGAAAGTGTTTGTACTTTCCCGAGACACAAGAAAGCCAACTATACGAGTTATATGTTAGGTGGAAAAGCAAGTTACAATTGTTTTCCCTATTTTCAGTAGTCAACAAAAATATATATCAACGAACAAATCATTATTAGATCTTCTAAAAAGATGCTAAAAGTCATGTAAATGATACAAGAGCTTAAGCTAGGTATAACGAGTACAACTCAAGATTGAAAGAGCAAGACTTTAGCATAAATGCAAAGTTGTCATAAACAAGTGTTGAAGAGATATAATTGTAGCCTTATGTTTGTATAAAACAAGTTGTTACATCATAAATATCATCCACCAAAACTAGCAAATAATCCACCCAAAAAGTTTGTTGGATCTAGTAGATTATAGGGGGGAATTACTAGCAACTTTTGACGGTTGAAAATAGAATTATTTAGAAAATTGTTTAGGGTTTTTTGCAGCCCTAATGGCTATAGATTAAAGTTGTAACAACGTCAAGAATTAATTGGAGAAATAAAACGCGCTTGTGGCCTTATAAATCTTAGAACACAGAGAAAATATTCCAACTTAGACGATCTGAATATCTCAATTTTTTTACGATGACCAATACAATGATTTATTTTTCCAATGCATGAAGATTAGTGTCTTTATATTGGGTAAATGGAGTCTATTTATTAAACAAGTTGGATGAGTTACTTCTTTGGGTTTGTAATCCCTTTTAATCCCCAAGGCAAACCCTAACCAACAAGGAAAACCTAGGAGGGTGTAAGCCCTTTTACTCCTAGTATTCTTTGTACCAAAATTATTTCAAAAAATGAAAGTGGACTTGGAGGGGGTTCTATGCCCTTAAACTCCCCAATAAATCATCACATTAACCTTACAACCAAGAAAAGAGAGCAGTAAACATGAAATCCTTACCTATTTGAAGCATTAACAAGATGAAACCCTAATCCACGAAGCAAATTCCACCATAAAGCAAGAAACAAGCCTCCAAGAGAGATAGCGCATCATCCATCCATCCAATAGAAAAGATAAACCATCAAAAGATAATGTAACCAAGAGAGATAAAGAGAAATTCATCAATTAGGGTACAAATTTCAAACAAGTATCCTTCTCCAAATGGGAGAGCTATATGAAAAATGGAATAGAGATCATCTCTATTTATACAAATCCTCTAAACATAGTTTGTCCACAAATATTAGGGTAAAACACTACAAAAGGGCTCAAAAACCCTTACAAAAATATTATTATTTAATCCATACTTTGCACATAAGAGAAACCCTAAAAAACATGACGTCACCCCCTTCTTGGGAAACATTTGGCACTTTTGGTCAAATCGTTGAGTTGGAGAAGGAAACACTAGGCCTCCAAAGGTCAATGGTATTCAACCCATGCCTTTATTACATCATCCAAGGGTTATTTCCTTCAAAACATTCCAAGTGTCCTCAATCACCATCAAATCCTAGCCCTAATATGACGTCAAGCCCTCAAAGGTGATGTTTTGGCCTCCTTAGGCAAATCGTTTTGGTGGTAAGGTATAGGTGAGTTCCTCCATGATGTTTTCTAGGCCTCCAAAGGAATTTCTTCATCATCTGGCATGTGGGCCCTTGTCATCCAGCCTGTGGGCTTCAAGCCCCATGGAAACCCAAGCTAGGCTTGGTCTTCCAAAACTGTCCACCAACTAGGTCTTGCAAAGGCACATGGATACGTCGTCCAATGATATAAAGTCAAATGCATCATGATGAGTAAATCAAATCAATAACATATCCATCTAAGCATGTACATCCAAACCACCTCATCAAAATAAACCAATGCTCAAAGACCCTATGCAATTTACCAAGTTTAGCTATGGGAGGGTTGTCAAAACGACCTATTGGGTGAATCATACCTCAAGTTTAGGGATTTTTCCTGAGGGGACCTCCTTCTAAGTCATGTGGATGAGATGTCATAGATGGAGGGAAGACTTTTGGTCATGGGGTTCATGACATACAAGGGGTTGTAGTGTCTCACTTATGGGTGCCTTTGTAGAGGGTGTGATGCACTTTCATTTTCAATGCAAACTTTTTCTAAGGCCATTTATTGCCTTTTATTCTTTTAGGATGTTTCCAGGTTGAAGCAAAAGTGGGGATTCTACCTAAAGATGAAAAATTGTGCCCACCTTGACTCTACCCTGGTCACATATTTCTCCCCCAAGTTGGAAACATGTCTAGGGCTTCTACCTAAGCAATAAAAATAGTTCCCACACATCCTCCACCCTAGTTGAAAGTTTTTATTAGTTATTCTTTTACGGGTCCCAAAAGTTTCTTACAAGAGAAATTTCATTGTCCTTGAGATACTTGCGAGATTATCTAGAAGTTTAATGATTATATTTTATCTTTTTCCATATACAAGCCTCTGGGCCTTAAACCCCTTCTTCCCATGAAATGAGTGACAACCCCTTCTTGGGTCAGTACACTCGAAAATCCAAAAAGGTGAGGAGATGAGGGGATGAAATGTGGAAAGTGACAAGTATGGTTGGGAATGGAACGATGACTCATTAAAAGAACCCCCCAGTAGCATACCTATCCCTAAGGGTGACCCACTTACTAGGGTGCAATGTCAACCACCAAAGTGAAACATGGTAAAGAGAATAATGTCCAAGCAAACATCCCATAAACAAAAGAAATAATAGATGCAACAAACTCAAATGCCTCAAATATTGAGATAACACTCACCATAATACTTGACTTGTAACTCATGGAGCAAGACCCAATGTCTTCCAGAAACCAACTGATGTGGTGGATATTTTCGTGATGAACCTAGAGATCTGGTGGTGAGGTGGGTCTCTATTTGCGCAAGTGGAAACTTTTGGTAAAACTGTCTCTCAGTACTCCATGTCTGCAACTCGAGGGACTTGACACATCATCTCCTTAGATATCACTATAAGTTGGGCATAACACATCTCAAGTGCAAAGTTAGTTAATACGACCAATCATATCATATCATGGTTGGTCCTGACTGGTGCCAGCCAAAGTACAGGGCCAACTAGGTCAAGGTATAACAAAGGGACACTAGTCCATGGCATTATAAGGGTCATCCATTAATTTATTTCTTTATCAACTTATTGAAGTGAGACTAACACCAAGCAGCTAGTTCATTATGGTGGGAAATCTTAATTTCTCCAAAATCAACTAACTAAGTAAATAGATCAAATCTAATTTCTTTGCTGAAATTATTAACTCTTGCATGTAACGGAAAACGAGAAAAGCAAGCATACACAATACACATTTTTTTTTGCTATTCCAAATCAATTCTTCATTCAAATAACTTTGGAACTTACAAGAGCTCCCCTCATAGGGAAAATGGCTTTGAGAAAGAAAAACCACAACAAAAAATGTACCAACCTGAAATATTATAGCGTCGTGATTTGTGTGCAATAGATCTCTGAATTTTTTCATACGGATTTTTACCTTTTGTAATAAATGTTACATGCAACCCACACATGTGGATCTGTATGCTGCTATACAGATCTTCCTATGCTGCCTTGGAGTGCATGATCCCTTTTCTTGGGATGTGTGTGCTGGCTTGGGATGCATGTCATACATGTCCCTCTTTCTCGCGAATGCTGAAAAGTCAGATCTGATTTTTCTCTCCTTCACCTCACGTGACTTGTGAAAATGAATTCTCTTATGTATTTTTCCTTTACTCTCTTTGTCTTTTGTATTTCTGACTTAACCTATTTACCCGATCTAGAGATTATGATATCAATGATCAAGATAAGATTGTGAGATCAACGAATCTCTTTTAATTAAATCATTAAGTGACTTTAGCTTAATCACTTTATTAATTAAAAGTCACTTTAATAAAATACGTTCACTTTATAAATAAATTAATAAAGTGAACTCTATGAAAGGTATAGGATACATTTCATGACTATTTCCACAAGTAAACACCCTTGCGGAGATACATGTCTGAGCTACAAACACTAATACTCCCTCTTAGAGAGGAAGGTATTCTCCACCACTCCAAGCTTGTATCAAAAGAAGACGAGCTTTCCTTTTACCTAGGGCTTGGTTAAATTGTACGCCAACTGCTCCTCTGTAGGAATATATTGGAGCTAAATTTCTCCCTTATTCACCTTATCTCTGATGACATGGTATATGATCTCAATGTGCTTTGAATTGTTGTGAAACACTGGATTCTCTCAGAGTTTTGTGTAACTTTGGTTATCATAGTGGATCAATTTTGGCTCAAGATCTTGACCAAACAATCCTGTGAGTAGCTTACGAAGCCAAATGGCTTAAAAACTAGCTAGAGTGGTCTCCATGTAGTCTTCCTCTGTTAAACTTAGTGTTATTGAGGTTTTCCTCTTGTTGAACCAGAAAATGACTATTGACCCCAAACTGAAGCAACATCGAGAAGTGCTCTTCTGATCTGTATCATTTCCTGCCTAATCTGAATGAGAGAACCCATGCAACCTCACACCATCTCCACCACAGTACTGCAATCCATATCCTACTATGCCCTGAAATTATCTAAGCATGTGCTTTCCTTCCACCCAGTGAAATTCTCTCGACTCCACCATGAATTGGCTCAGGGTATTGAAAGCAAAGAAGATATATGGTTGAGTGTTGAATAGATACATCAACAATCAAATCAACTCCCTATAACGTCCAGGGTATGTCGGTTATGACTCTAAAGGATCAATATTCTTCGGTTTGGTCACCATCGGAGTGGACATCGGTCTCCTTTGCTCCATCCTAAATCTCTTCAGGATATCTAGAGTGTACTTCCCATGTCTGAGGAAGGTCTCACCCAATCATTGCTAAACATCAATTCCTAGAAAATAATGCATCGGTCTGATATCCTTTATCTCAAATTCTGATGCTAGATCTGACTTGCAACCTGCAATCTGACTTGTTATCACCATTTTGTCAGATAACTAAGGAGATGATGTCCAGAGGCCCTCATGTTCCATATATGGAGTGTTGAGAGACCACATGACTAGAAGTGTCCACTTGCACATATGGAAACCTACTCTATTGCCACAATTTGGATCCATCATCAGTGCATCCACCAGACCAGCTAGCTTCTAGAAGGAAGATGGGTCTTGCTCCATGCGGTACAAGTCAAGTATTGTGGCAAGTAATAATATTTTAGGCATTTAAGCATGTTGTATTGAAACTTCTTTTGACTATAGAATGCCTTCTTGGACATTATGCTTTTGACCCTGTTTCACCTTGGTGAGTGTCATCGATTTCCTAGTAAGTGCCCAACCTTTCGAGAAAGGGTGCAATCAGGGTTCCCTTGAGGGGTTATCGTACAATTCCCAACCATACTTATCACATTCCTCTCATTACATTCCCATCATATTGTCCTCTTTTAGGCACTTTGACTTTAGTGACCCAAGAAGGGCATGTACCTCATTTCATGGGAAGTAGGGGCTAAATGCCCAGTGGGATATTTTTTGGAAAATGATAAGAGCCTACAATATAAACCTTCTATATTCTCGCCCAGACAGGTCTTGAGAATGATGAAATGCTTATCTTAAAAGAATTGAATACCTGAAAAAGATCAAACACATAATAAATATCATGCTTGAATGTAAGACTGACATAAGTGCTTTATAACACATACATGGTTACCCCTATGACACTTTGTGGGCCTCTTCTTTCAAGTGAGACTGTGTTATTTCCCCCCTAGTTAATTGATTCACTATTGGGGGTGCACATATCTTTGGATCAATAATTTATTAATAAATGGCAATAAATGGCCTTGGAAAAAGGTTGCAGTGAGGAAGAAGGTGCAACACACCCCCTACAAAGACACCCATAAATGAGATAATACGATCCCTTGTATGTCATGAAACTCATTGACCTATGAATTATAATCCCCTATACACCTCATCATACACTACATGACCTTTAAGGGGCATCCTTGGGAGCATCCCCTACTTGAGGGTTTTTGTCTACCCAATAGGAATTTCATGACACCCCTCCCATACCTAAACTTGGTCAATTGTATAGGGTATTGGAGCATTTGTTTAATTTGATGAGGTATTTTTGATGTACATGTTTAGGTGCCTTGTTTATTAGATGTGGTTTTCACTTTCCATGATAATTTGACTTGAGATCCTTAGATGGCGCGCCTATTTGTTTTGCAGGACCTCATTTGGTGGGCAATTTTGGAGGAATAAGCCTATATTGGGCTTCCATGGGGCTTGAAGCCAACAGGTTGGATTCCAAGGGCCCACATGGTGATCATGATGAATTTCCTTTGGAGGCATATAAGACACCTTGCAAGAAATTACCTATCCCTCACATTCCAAATGACTTTCCCGTGAGGAATAAAACGTCACTTTTTGAGGCTTGATGTCACCTAGGGCTAGGGTTGGTGGTGATGGAGTTGTTGCATAGTGACACTTGGAATGATTTGACAAGAGGAGACATGGATCGACCTTTGAACATGAAGAGGAGGCTCTAAGAGCCCCAATGACCTCCACTTTATTCCCCAGTGACTTGGAAAAGTGTCAAAACGTCCCCTAAAGGGGTGACATCATCTTGTTTTAGGGTTTCTAATGTGCAAAGGTGAAAATTAAATATTATTATTTGGTTTAAGGGGTAAGATAAGGGTTGTTCACCCCTTATCTTATGTTTTACCCTAACTAAGTGGACAAACTATGTTTTAAACATTTTGTATAAATAGAGATCATGTGAATCTCATTTGATAACATAACTCTCCCATTGTGAGAAGGACTTGGCTGAAATTTTCGCTATTCTTGGGAATTATGGTGTTTCTCTCTTGTGAAATTGTATTTTGGTTTTATCTTTTGGTGAATGGATGAGAGGAAGTTATGCGCACCTCTTGAAGGTTTAATATTTTCTCTTGTATAATGATTTGCATGGTGAACTTGGGTTTTGATATATCTTTGCTTGGAATTGGTAAGGAAAAATATGCATACACTAGTTCTTTATTACTCATTGTTGGTTATTGTTGGAGTATAAAGGCATACACCCTCCCAAAGATTCATTTATTTGCTTGTGAAAGGTCATTAATTCCAAGGTTTCTTGGAGAACTACAAGGGCGTACACCCTCCAAGCTCACATTTGTTTTTTTCACATACCCTAGGGAGTAAAAAGGCTTACACCCCTAGGTTCTTTGTGGATCAAGCTCCTACATACAAGGTCATATTGTTGCATAAGGTTTTTCTTTGAGAGGTAAAAGGGCTTACACTCTCTTAGTATTCCATAGTGGACATAGCTTGCCTTGGGGAGTAAAAGGATTTACACCCCAAAGTATTTAGCATAGTCATCATTTTATTTGACCCCAAGGCCTAATATTAAGGCACTAATCATTTTCAATTTGCATTGGAGAAATAAAATTGTTTTATTGGGATAAGTGAAAATATGAAAATATGAAGGAATCAACTTGTTCAAATTGATTTCTTTTTTTGATGTTATAGGCTTGCTATTGTCCGTAGGGAATCTCAATTGGATAAGTGTTTATTAATTCTATTATAACATCTTATCTACAACCGTTAGGGTTGCATAAACCCTAATCAAACTTCTCAAATAATTCTTAATTCAACTTCCCAAATTTGCCTAGAATTTGCCCACATAACCTACTAGGCCTAACACATATTTTGGTAGATTTTGAGGATGTTTGGGTGGATGATTTTCTTTCTGTAATACATTTTTTGTTACAAACAATGAGGTTGAATAATATCTCTGCAATACTAGTTCTGTAACAACCGTGTTTCATTGCTAAAGTCTAATGCTATCGTACTTGAGTTGATCTAGTTGTTTCTAGTTTAGATCTTGCTCTTTCAACTAGACTTTTAGAAACTTGTTTGCAGCATTCATTTATCATTTTCATTGCTGATATATATTGCTACTAAATTCTGAAATGATGATCAACAAGCCTAACTTTCCGGTCCGTCATATATTTGGGCTCGTATCTTCATTTTCCTTGTGTCTCGGGCAGGTACAATTACCATTTGCAAGGTATACTACTTCTTGGAAACCTTTGGAAACCACTAAGACCTTATTCAAGCCCTTATCCACACATAACAACCTAACCTATAGGGGAATCCATTCATACATCACACTTTCCATCTCCTTTCCCCCTAGGGTCCCCGAGATTTCCCCCTTGAGGTAATTTTGTCATCTCTAAAGTGATGAGAATACCTGCCTAAGGTGACAGTGGGTAAGTGTTCTCAAAGTTGTCGCCATTTTGATGGTTGGGTCAAGATTTTCCCAACCTACAACTTGTGCGATAACATTTTGGCGTCGTTGTTGGGGAGGATTTTGAATCCTCTTCCGAACACTAATGACACTTTGGTGAGCTATCACAAATCCTTTTCCCTAGCTTGTCTGATGACTCCACCTTTCTGAGAACCCACCTTATCCCTTTCCATCCTTTGATGGGCCTTGACCTCATCTGGAAAATCCAATGAGGTATTACCCTAAGTAATGGAAAAATGGCTATGTGGTGCCTTCATGAAGCATACAAGGCCTTGGATCTTGAAGTTGTTGACATATATCCAAAAAAGTGCTCGATAAACCAATTTGATGTCCTCCCAAATATTGATGGTAATCCATTGTCATTTGTAGCACACATTGTTGTGTTTACCACATGCATCTACTATGAGATTGTGCTACATGAGGATGTATGCCTATGATTGTTCTTGTTGTCCTTGGGAAGTTAACAAAGGTATTGGATCAAGAATTATTGCAAGCCAATAATTATATCTTCTTTAATGATCCTCATCAAAGAGTTCCTTAAACATTGGGGACGAGAAGCTCAAAGTCTTGAAGATACAATTTAGGACCTGGAGGATGCTTTTTCGAGAGAAGGTTTTGACCTTGATCCTATTCAAGGCTTGAGAGAAATGATTCTTCCATAGTTTGTTGAAACAACTGTTGAAAGACAAGAAGTTGATGACAACAATGAGGAAAGTTTTGAGTTCCTAAAGGAGAGAACAAAATAATATTATGAGTTTTGTGAACAACTAATACAACTTTGTCCTGACAAGGACTTTGTGGTTAAGTTTTTCTAACAGAGAGAAGAAGAGTATGACACCATCCTCAAAAATCATGAGGAAAGGCAGACCCTAAACTCATCTTGGGAAGTGACCATTACATATTTTGGAACAAGATCATTATACGACGTTGTGACCAAGAAGTATGGGTACCGGGAAAACTTGCCAAATGATGATGAACCTTTCTCCATGCCCGAGGAAGTATACAAACTCATTAGAGATCAAGATCAAGATGGTGAATTCTCTGATCCTATTAAAGATAACAAAGACTCGATTAAAGAATATATCCATGGAGAAAGTTTCCAAGAAGATGAAGAACTTGATAGAGTAAAAAATCCAGATGAGCAGAAGGAGACATTGGTATTTATGTTTCCGCCCTAAAGAAGATAATGTTGTTATGCCTTTCTTTCCTCCTATGCATGAAGTTGAAGAAGCAATTAGTCCCAATGATGAATAAATTGAAGACCCAGTTGAAGTTGCCATAGCCCTTGCTCTTCCTACTCATAAGGACAAAGAGATGGTCATTTTTTCAGTCATATGGATGATCTTATGAAAGAAACCTCGGATATGGTTGATGAACATATAGACATTTTCATACAGACTGGGAGATGCACATGGGATTTTAGTCATTTAATTTTTTATGGAGACCTCATTTACGACATTGAGGGTAGATTTCAAGCAAAGGGGTTTGTGTTGTCATCTTCAGAACTGGGTCTTCACACATATATGATCCAAAAGTTTGGAAAATTGATGATGATATGGTTACATATTTGTTCTGTCCATTCAAGGATGACCCAATGCAACATTTTTTAGGACGATTTTCTACCATACATTGTGAGTTATAATTCAGATTTGTTTTGTGATGATTTTCAACCATCATGCTCAGACTTTGATAGACACTAGGTAGTGGCTATCCTGGGGCACCCTAAGGTCCACACTACCAAATGTAAGTACTTTTATATTGAGACCTTTGGTGGGGATTTGTATATAAAGAAGAAATGTTTCCTAAGTCCAAGGGAGGATTTTTTCTCTAGACATGAGGCTATCTCTTACCTCTTATATTATTCTCTGGGAAGCCATGCAGTCTTTTTACAATCTCTCATCTCCTCTCACTCTTCAACAAGAAGTGGATATTTGTGAGTGAATGAAGATGAGTCATCATATACATATAGTATCCCTCCTCAGAGATGGATTGATCAGGATTTTGATTACACTTTCAAGCAAGATGATCAAGCTGATGGTTTCTATTTCCAGTAGGATTTTCTCTCACCCACCCATTTCCATGAGTTTAATTTTATGATTGATTACATATATATTTATGCTGATGATCATTTTGAGTTGGATTTATATTTTTTATTTCACATGATTAAGTAGAGAGGGAGATACTTTGATGACATGATCAATTGGTTGCACTAGTTGTATGGCTTCACCTAACATCATCTATCACATGATCTTCAGGGCCCCAAGGCCCCAGGTGAGTAGGTAGGTCATATTTCTTTCCTTGCATTTTCATATTGAATTCTCATGTTAGTTTAGATGCATTTCATATTTCATTTTTCTCTACTTGCATATTGATTTCATGCTTAGTTTAAAAAAATTTGAAAAAATGCTAAAATTTGCTTTTCTAGATTAGTTTCATTTTTGGTTTTGATGTGTATGAATTAAGGGTGATAGAATCACCCTATATTTTATAGTTTTTTTTTTCAGTTATGGCACAAGTCTACCAAGATATGTTGTGATTCTCATGCACTCTACGACGAGCACATGTCCCCATGTAGGAGCCATATGTTATCCCCATTTTTTTGGATAAATGAGGAGATGATGTCTCGAGGCCCTCAATTTGAGGATATGGAGTTCTGACAGACCAAATGAATGGCAGTGTCCAATTTCACATATGGAAGCCTACTCAATTGCCACAATTTGGATCCATCATCAGTGCATCCACCAAACTAGCTAGCTTCTAGAAGGAAGATGGGTCTTGCTCCATGCGGTACAAGTCGTGTATTGTGGCAGGTAATCACCCTAATATTTGAGGCATTTAAGCATGTTGTATTGAAACTTATTTTGATTATAGAACACTTGCTTGGACATTATTCTTTTGACCATGTTTCACCTTAGTGAGTGTCATCAATTTCCTAGTAAGTGGCCAAATATTTGGGGAAAGGGTGCAACTATGGGTCCCTTGAGGGGTTATCGTACTATTCCATACCATACTTATCACTTTACTCTCATTTCATTCCCATGATATTTACCTCTTATAGGCCCTTTGACTTTAGTGACCCAAGAAGGGCATGCACCTCATTTCATGGGAAGAAGGAGTTGAAGGCCCAGGGGGATGGTTGCTGGAAAAAGATAAGAGCCTAAAATATAAACCTTCTAGATTCTCGCCCAGAAAGATCTTGAGAATGATGAACTACTTCTATTAAAAGAATTGAAGACCTGCAAAATAATAAAAACACATAATAAATATCTCGCTTGAATGTAAGAATAACACAATTGCATTATAACACTTTACATGGTTACCCCTATGGCACTTTGTGGACCTATTCTTTCAAGTGACACTGTGTTACTTCCCCCCAATATAATTGATCCATTATTGGGAGTGCACATGCTTTTGGATCATTAATTAATTAATAAATGGGCTTGGAAAATGGTTACATTGAGGAAGAAGGTGCAGCAAACCCCCTACAAAGGCATCCATAAATGAGATAATATGATCCCTTGTATGTCATGAAACTCTTTTACCTATGAATTTTGTTGTTCCTGAGATTGATTCTAAGGCTCAAAGAATAATGTTAGGCATCAAAGGTTTTAAATGAAGTGTTTTTGTGAGTGCTTTTTTCTACCTTCAGTTTTCTGAGAAATAATATTTAAATGAAATTCATGATAAGACATTATAGAGGTTGTATCTCGTTATCTGAGTCACAATTATAATGTCAGATGATGTAGAAATATTTACAAAACTGTTAAAACAAAGTCAGGTATCAATTACAGATAAGTCTCACGTTGTTTGCAGTAGAATAAAAGTAGAAGATGCACGCTCGAAAAGGAGATAAAAATGCAATAATTCACATAGACCCTTTCATTCAATTCAAAGGCGAACATCTTTTTTTGTATTTTTGGTAGATTCTCTTGGATCTTGTTCACTTCTTCAACTGTGACCTGATATTGTGAACTTGGATTCACCAACAATTCATTGATTTTAAGTAAATCAATCTGGCTCATTTGTTGGATGGTCGCTTGAGTATTTTCCTTGTTCTTTCTGGAGCCTTGCTAGTTCATTTCTATTTCAATCTTCCCCAATGCCTCTGAGATATTATTTCCTTCAAATTCAATTAGATTTTTATTTATTGAAGATAATGCCTCCAAACAAGCCTCTTTTGCATCTCTGGCAAGTTTATTTTCTTCTTCCAGATTTGTTTCCTAGGATTTTAGGGTCATTTTGCCTTTTACTTGTTCAGAATGTGAGAGAGGGATAAGACCAGGGATATTATCTCTCTGCTTTCATATGATGACTTCTTGAAACTTAGACCTGGTTGCACAGGCCTCTTTTTCCTTGACATAAATATTCTTTAGAGAAAGGTCCACTGCCTAATAGCATTTCTGAATAGCCTTTACTTTTTGATAGAGCTCCTTCTGGGAAACTTCCATCTTCTCATTGATTTTTGATGCTTGTGTTATGAAAGAAGTAATATATATCGTTGTGTTCTCTGTTAGGGTCAATCTGGCCTGCAACTACTCAATAAAATTGTCACACTGATCAAACCTTTGTTGGTCTGTGAACTCTGGTAGAGCATCTCAAGGTTATCTTGTAACTACTTAATTTGATGCTGATAACTAGCCCTGATTTGTTCAAAGTCCTAGTTCATCCTGCTTCTAATAGTTTGTTCTGTACTATATATATCCTTTTGCAATTTCTCTACCAAGAGGCATTTTTGTTGCAATTGTTCGGTTAAATTGTCCACTGAGCATTGATTCGTAGTGGCAAAAGCCCTTAGTGAACCTACAACTTATTTCGCAAACTCGGGACCATCTTGGTATTTCCCATCATACACCAATATTTTCCTTTTAGTGACTACTCCATCCTTTTAGTGAGATTCTCTTTTCACAATAGCTTTTTGTTTCTTGCTGAAAAAGAAATTTGAGGAAGGCATCTCTTCAGGAAAGATAGGAGTAAGATGACCTACAAAAATGAGTTCGGGACTAGGATTTTCGAAGCTAGTCTGTAAAGGGGTTAATGATGTAATAGGAGAAATAATTGTTGTGGAATGTTCTTGTCCTATTGTATTTGGGGTGCTAGCATAAGTTGTCGGCATTGAATGAGGAATGACTTGTTCTGGGTTCGTGAAAGCTTCGAACTGAGCTAATACTCGTGGATCATTTATCCCTGACAGTGATGCTTTTATTTCTTGAAACAACTTTTTTGGATTTTTTGGGACTTCTTCAGTCATGTGTTCAGTGGAGAAACTTGGATCAGATCATGTGGGTTGAGCTTCCTGTGAAGAAGGAAGGGATTTTGAATCTCCTTGCAATATCTTGGGAAAATTGTTTCGTCTATGCTTTTGAAAGCTAAGAAACCAACTTGTTGGTAAGGAGGCAGAGTCTGGAATCTGCTTTGAAATTCCTCATAATATTTAACTCCCTTAAACATCTCGTCATAAGGAGAATTCTCATGGATGTATCACTTCACGTTAAAATTAACCAAACGATTTTCAGCTATCTTATGTGGATCATGCTTTTTGAATTTGATGTCAACTAATTTGACATCTTCCAGGGTTGAGGCCTTGACTTTAGAATGACCAAAGTCTAATAATGTGACATACCAACTTGAATGGGAAAAGTTGACCAAACCTTTTTCTGAGCTGCTTTCAGTTCCTTGTTGATACCTCCTACTATTGTTTGGTATGCCACTTCTTTGCATACCAGCCTGTCGAGTAAAAATTGTGGGAGGGCATGAGGAGGAACAAAACAACCAAATACTCTAATGTAGGAGAAGTTCTCCTCAATGAACCAGTCTGCAAGTTTGCCTGAATTCCCCATAATATTTTCTGAAATCCTGGGTGGTGGGTGGCCATAGATAGCTATGTGAACAGGTACCACAACGTTGTGACAAATTTCATAAAACAAATCTTTGGCATTTTCCTCCCATAATTTGGAGTGGTAAAAATGTATTGGATCGGAACTGGTCAGGGTACAACTCCACTTCATTAGGGGGAAAGGGGTCATTAAACAAATGGCATCCATAATATATGTTGACATGTAAAAAGGAGCAGGTTTCCCTTTTGATTTTGTTGATTGATACTCAAAAATTTCCATAGCCAAATTATCAGATAGCATTTTATCCCAATTGAAGGTATAACCCCCGACTACTTCATTCATGATGGATACCCACTCAACTAATAAATGTGTAGGGTTCTTCTTCCCAAATAGACGACAGAGTATTGGGGCTATATATAACATATGAGAATCTAAGGATGTTGTGGCATACATACCATGAGCGTCGTCTCTGAATTTCTCTGGATGTCCCCACCATGTCTTGATTATATCATGACCATTTCTACCATATTGAGTGCATTCTCTTCTCTGAAAATCTAGAAGAAATGTTGCATTGTAATTATATTTATAGGTAGGGGAAAGCTTGTACTTTATTTGCAAATTCTTCGGTCGAAAAGAGCCGACAACAATCTGCTGGTGGCTGATGATGCTTATGGTTTGGATATCGACGTGTTCCAAAGCCCAACTTATCATATCGTTGTAGGGTATAATTTTGGGTTGTGCAATGATCTTTTGCAATTCCGACTATGCTACAAATTTAAGCTTGGCTGAGAAGGACTCATCATCTTCCTCAGTAGCGTCATCTGGAAAGTTAATAATACCATGCTCTAAGATATCAAAAACCTGCTTCCAAGACTTAATGATGCCCGTAACTCATGGAGTTGTGTCTGATAGAACATCTACATTCAGTTTGGAATCATCTTATGATGCGTCAAGCTTATTTGTAGCTTTTCATGGTGCCATAATCCTCAAGGAAATGGAATTAGCCTACCTGGAACGAGAGAAGTCTATAAGATCTATTGTTACACATCAAAATTACTCATTACGATGATGGCCTAGTGTCGTCATTACCAATGTTGCAAGTGTCACATTTTGGCCACAAGTGTCACAAATATCATACTATCATCTTGCCTATATCATGTCTCAGACAACATTATCAAGAACACTTAAAAGACACCTCAAAAGACTGGTGTTGAAGAGAAGAAATCATTTGACAAAAAGTACAAGTCTTTTGCCATGGAAAAAACCACTCAAAAATCAATTTTGGAAGGCATCTCTCCCCTATACACTATTAGGGAGTTCCAATGCTCTATAATCTTTTTTGGGGGGAGTGTTGCAACACTCTGTGCCCCATTTTGAGGGAGCGTTGGCCCTTTTTGAGCGAATTTTGGACTATTGAGGAAAATCAGGGAAGAATCCCCCTCATCTCTGGAGTTGGTTGGATTTGGATCTGAGGTCAAGGCTCAATCTTAGGGAAGATCCACAACTGTAGGAGAAGGATCCTCAACCTATCCCAAGAATCTCTTAAGTGGTTAGGCCTCTCCAAGCCTAAATAAGGAGGCCTCCTCATGGTGAAAGAGAGAGACATTTGAAGGCATCAAACTTATGATCTCATAAGGGAGATATCATTGAAGCATAATCAGTTTGTGTGTGGATCACTTGAGCAAAGGGTTGGACAAAGAGAGTTAGGAGAGGTTGTTGCACCTTCATCAAAGGTCTATAAGTATTCTCTATTGTTCTCATTAATATACATATGTGCTTGGCATGTTTCTTTCAAGGTTGTGTTTATTCTACATGAACTTGTCTCTGTTAGATAGATCTGGTTTCAGGCTAATCTTAGTAGAATAGGAAGATTTTTCTGTCTTTGATTGGATTGTAGGACTTTTTGAAGATCTTGGGGATCAAGGCTCAACTCAGACTGTGCAAGGAAAAACACCATGAAAACAGTACATCTTCTTCCTCTTCTCTATACATTAGTGTAGCTAGGTTTAAAAGGATGTCAGTGACCAACGTTAGCACCCTTTCTGTCTTGGTCTTAGGATTCTAGAGCCCAAGAGGGAATCCACTTGTCCGCAGGGGGATTTCTCTGTAACAGAAATTGGTGACTCCACTAGGGAGCATGAAGCTTTCAGTTTTGGTTTCCTTCCTATATCTTGTTTTAGCCTTTGCTCATTTTTTTGATCTTATTCATACTGTGTCTCTTATTCTTAGATGTGTTGATTGGCTCTTTACTTCATCTTATACACTTTGAATTTTTGAGTTTGCTTGAGTTTTTGGATTTCTAGGCATTTTTTTGAATTTTGAGAAGCTAGAACTCCCCTACCTCTGCTACCAGAGCACTGGTGCTCCCTACAAGGATTCCACAGGGTGTTGCAACACTCTAGTGCCCTTGACACCAGAGCACTACTCTTTTTCTGTTAGAAATATTGTATGGAATTAGTCCCTGAGTCCATTTTTTGTTGTTTGCATTTGTTCATAGTTCTTACAACCTCAGTGTATCTTTGTTTTGGCCTTCACCACTTTGTTTTCTGAGAATTGATTACCTTTTGTTTGGATTTTTTGACATTTTTTTCCTTACTTTGAGTCAATCTTCTCCTTTGAAGACTTGGAATCAAATTATTGTTTTCTTCTCATTTATCTGACTGAATGAAAGCTATGGTAAGGA
>ML806744.1:18695-40641 GCA_009831015.1 Picea engelmannii
GCATTCCCCTTTTTGAATATTTGTCTGGTTGACCAAAGAAAACACACTTTGATTGTGTGTATCTTCTAATTTTGCATCAAATGTTTCATTTTTGTTAGTATCTGTTGTAAGGATTGATTTCCTTCAACCTTTCCATTATCTATGTTTTCATTGAAGTAGTTCCAAAGCTCTTACCAAATGTAATCCTAGCTATGCATTTCATTTTTACAATACTAGTGTTATGTGAATCTTTGTATCATCCCTCCTAAGATATCAAGAAAGGGTACATCTTCAAAACCACATGCTTGGGAACCCTTGAACTTACTTGGAAAGCTATTCGAAGTGGTTTAGTGAAATTGGATGCTATCATCTATCATATTTTTGGCCTTTAATCTTCTAGAATCTATGTGTATAATACAACCTAAATTTATCTAAAGGACAAAATGGATTTCCTTACAATTGTAAATATGTTCTCATTCTATCTATTCCATATGGTTCTTTAAAATGGTTAGTTTTTTCTCTTATTTCATGGGTGAATGAAAGAGATTGAACCCATGCATGGTGGATTCAAAATCCACTTCCTTTCTCCACTTGGCTATCTCCACCCCAGAAAATAAAACTAATTGTCTCTATCGATGGGCGTTTCCTCCAAGAAGAAGAAAATTTCTTTCTCTTCAAGAGAAAGTGTGACTCCATGAGAGGTCGTAGTGACTAGGATTAGGAGAATATTGACCAAAAACTCCTCTTTCTTTCCAATAAAGTGAGGTATCCAACGATTTTAAGGTATGCCTTCCAAAGTGGATGGGAAGAGCTACAACTTCTCCCTATCGAAGAAATTTTCGGTGGCTCTTTCAAACTTCAGTTGGTATTTCATGGGATATTCATTATCTTGAAATCATCTCGTCCCTAATAACATTGTAGAATGTGGGACTTATTTGACTTCACCAACTTCTAGTTCAACTAATACAACTCGTTGAGTAGTTGCAACTTATGGTAGTTCATTGCCTTGGTCTCTTGGGATTTTCCCATGCTTTTATTTTGTAATATTCATGATTTAGATTTGAGAGATAATTTTGACAAAATCATATTGAAGCTCATGCAACTATTGTTACCATATTGCAATGGAAATGTCCAAGTCTCCACTTGAAGGAGTTAGCATATATATGTGAAATTCCTTTATCATTAGGATCCATCATCTCATCATTACAATAATACAAATTAGTCACATCCTAGGTATATCCCTTTGTTGCATATTCATAATCAATTGTGTTAGTAGCCCCATATTCACAAGGATTGAACTTGGTGTTTAAGGGAATCACAAGTTTTAAGTATTTTAAGAGAAAACCATGACCAAGTTAGCCCATGCATATTGTAGTTCATCCAATGTCTCCCAAAAATAACCTTATATTGCGTTCTATCTATTAGCAATAATATGAGTTGAAAAGTACATAATGTCTTGATACTAAAACATTCAATATGGAAATTTTCTAATCTACTTGATTACCTCTATAGCTAATTTCTAATCTACTTGATTACCTCTATAGCTAATTTCTAATCTACTTGATTACCTCTATATATAATCTAGCCACACTATATAACCATGCTTAGATTGATCATGTAATATGATCAATCGAAGTATGCAAATTTTATTTATTTCCTCCCATCACTTGTTGAGATGATCATGCATTCAACACTCGATTTGTAAGTTTAAGTTTGTATGTGCATATGTTTGTGTCTACATGATGTTGTTGGAGTATGAATCAAAAGATAATTAAACAAATGCCCATCTCTCTATTTAAAAATGATAATAATTTTCATTTAAACAAATGCCTTATGGCGTGATGAGTGTTATTGCATGTGTATTTAAAGTTTTCATCTACAAATCCTTGGAAGTGTATATTTGGACAATATGGTTTTTCTATGCTAGAATACTGAGAGGTGGGGGGTTGAATAAGTATGAGAACTTTTTACCACTTTCAATCACAATATATAAGATTCAACTTTATCAATAGTCTTCAATAGTTTATCACTTATGCATTCAATATATTATTGCATCATAAATAATATCATTCATCAATGCATAATAAACAACCACAGATACACATTACACCATAATTTACACATTACACAAATAATATCATAAATAATATCATTCATCAATGCATAATAAACAACCACAGATACACATTACACCATAATTTACATGGAAACACAAATGGGAGAAAACCATAAAATGATTTCTGATAGATATCGAAATTACATTCACAGGAAGCACAACTTCCAAATTCTCCAACACCAACTGGAAGGAGGCTCCAACCCCTTATTTATGGGATCCAACCTAAAGGAAGATACAAATCCTTGAATTAGCCAGCTACAACTGGAAGGAGGCTCCAACCTGAAGGAAGCTCCAAATCCTTGTGTTCTCTGGCTCCAACCAGAAGGAGGGTACGACCCCCTAATTTACAAGCTCGGACCTAAAGGAAGTTCCAACTCCCTGTGTTCTTCAAAACCAACTGGAATAAGGATACAACCCCCTTTCCTTGCCCCGTCTTTCCACCCTGAAATATAAGTGTAGACTCAATCTTTCACTATTACTAATACTGTCACTGATTAACCTGCCACTATCACTGTCATTGCCACTGTCACTGTCACTACCACTGTCACTGTCACTATTATACCATCATCAACCTATCATTGTCATTGTTATATCATCATCGACCTGTCACTGTCAATATGTCATTGATCAAATTTTCACTATCACTAATAATCAACATAAAATAAACTAGATCCACTCACATAGATCATATGCCAAGAAAATATCTCAACTAGATGCCCAACATCACCAAAACATGCCTTTAGTCATGTGCCAAATATGTACCAAGCATGTACCAAGATCACCAAGAAGTGCCTCAACATGTATCATACCATCATCAAGATACGAGTCTCAACCATGTACCAAAACATCAATGACATGCATCAACCATGTACCAAAACATGTACCATGACATGCATCAGCCATGTACCAATACGTGTACCATAACATGCATCAATCATGTGCCAATACCTATACCATAACATGCATCAATATATGCCTCATACATATACCAAGGTATATCTCAAACCATGTGCCCAATATCCAAGATGCTCCTAAAATCAAAATATATGCCATAAACCCTATACCATGAGATGTGCCTCAACCAAGTACCAAAACATCAATGATATGCAGTCAACCATATAACTCAAGCATGTGCCAAAACTATGTGCCAAAATGTGTGCCTCAACCATGTACCATGCCTCAATCAAATACCAAAATATATGCTATAAGCAATGTACCATAACATCACCAAGATGTGTCTCAACATGCATAAACATAACTAAGAAATGTACCTCATACATGTGCCAAATATGTGCCTCAAACCATGCACCAAATATTTGCTTCAAGCATGTGCCAATGCCTCAAAAATATACCAAAGACATGCCTCAAGCATGTATCATAACATCACCAATGTATAACCCTAAAAAAATGCATATAAACATACATGTAACTCTGTATCATACTTGGTGCATCATCATACCTTGCTCATAATTTCAGCAACCTGGAACAAGCATCCTTTTCAAAAAAAATTGAGCCTCACTAGTCAGAGACCAGTCATCTAGCAGGGCCTCATGTGCCAAGGTCCATACAACCTGTGGGGGTGCTTCGCGGGAGACCAGTAGCCTGTCATACAGGGGTGCCTCACGGGACACCAGTAGCCTCACAGAACACCAGTAGCCTAACCCACGGGGGTCAGCTAAATTAGGGTTTTCTCAGAAAAACCCTCGCACACCTGCAATCCTGAAACTTTCTATTTCACACTTCCTTCATTACCTCAGACTCACTACCTCATATTCGCCAAATAGATTAAGTTTTCTCACATAAAAGATATTCAATAAAATTTTGTGTGTGTGTGTGTGTCAATGAGAGGCTTCTTGAGGTGTATTTATACTTTTCGAAGTTACTTCTTTCCTTAACTTTAGGATTTACCTGTACTTTCTTGGTATAATTGTTTTTCCCTTTAATTAATTACTTGTAACTTCTTGTTGCAACCATTTAGGGGCTTCTTAACCATTCTTCTAGGCTTCCAACTTCATGAGGGTATAACTCCTCAACCATGAGGAACCACATGGCGTACCACCTACCGTTGGAAACGACATGACAACAAATATCCATATATGAGTGTGTTACATGAATGTGCCATGTCCTTCATCATATTTTCCCTCAAAAAACTTTGAGATTCATAACCACATATCTGGGCTTCTCAACCACTTGACCACTTATCCATATTTCCATGGATTTTTGTAGACTTCTTATAGATGCTTCTTATAGGATTGACTATGGTTGAAATCATTGACAGCCAACTATCCAACAATCTTCCCCTTTGACATTGATGGAAACACTCATACTCCCCCTATGACAATCGCTCCTAATATATTTCTTTCGATGTTTCTCTCCCCCTTTGACATCAATGGAAAAGGGTATCTCCCCTTGGGGTTTCTCCCCATATCTTAATTCTTTTGGTCTTTCTCTTCTGGTCTTTCTCTTTCTCCCCATTTGACATCATGGGAAAAAGGGCAACTCCTCCTATCAGTATGTCTCCCCATGTCTTCATGATGGTGATATTTATTTCTTGATCTCTTTCTCTGACGATTTCTCCCCTTGACTTCTCTAGAAGATGTCATGTAGATCAATGTGGAGCTTCTTGTACTTGCTTCCTTTCCTCTCTTCTGGTGCTTCTTATCCATTGGTGCTTCCTCTTGTAATTCACTGACATATATAAAAATAATTCAAAGTTACTTGACTTCAAATATTTATGGCTTGTCATGTTTATTTCTTAGACATAAATGACCACATCATTCAACAATTTCCCTCTGAAAATATAGCTTCTGCTGATGGATTCTCTTCCCCTATCTTATTATGCCTTTCATTACTTGTCTTCCTGTGGCTGACTGATTCCACCTGTCAATATGATTTCATCCAATCTTATGCATCTTATCTGACTCATGCCTTTTGTACCTGCTAAGTGTCTCATGAATTCATCTTTGTCCATATGTCATAAAATTGTCCATGACTCTGTTATTCAACTACACACAATGCTGACCCATATGTTGCAAGTGATTACAACATATTCCTGCTCTTCAAACTGAATCAAATATGTCCACTTCTCTACTCTATGTTTAACACATCCTCGAGTATGTATGTCACTGCTTGGAATCTTATATAAAATCAGGAACCTCGGCATAAAAAGTTTTCCAATGATATTCTTCATAACTGTCAGTTGATACCTGAAATTTGCTCCTCAAAAAATCAAATTGTCATAAGATATTATGCACTTCCGTCATCAAACCACTCTAAAAATGCCTTCCCAAAATATGTAAACACTTCAGGCTACTTTAATTATAGTTCTTTGATCTATAGATATGATTCTTAGAGTCCCCCTCTTCATCATTCACATTGTTGGGAGTCTTCAAGCTGGATGACTTAGAAGAATAATTCAAATTGTTGTGATGTTGAGTCATCTTCATCTTCTCTTATAGATCCATTGTCTTCCTGAATTCTGACATCTTCCTCTTCATCATCTTTCTGAATTCTAACATCTTACTCTTCATCCTCTTCCTAAATTATGAAATATTCCTCTTGGCCTGTAGATTCATTATGATCTTTTGTTGCTGCAAATCCTGTGAGTACGATCTATAAGACATGTTCTTCATTTACCTGCTCTTCTTGTTTTTCTTTTCTTCTCCAAACTTCCTTGTATCTGACATCAGTGTTTTCCTTCATGAGGGGATCCATCACACCTCTAAAGTGTCGAGCTATGTTTCCATATTTGTGGAATTTGTAACATTCAATATTGTGGGGGGGCACATAAAATCTCTTCTTTGAACATTTCTTCCATACGCTTTGCAATTCACAGCTTTATGTCCAAAGTTATTACATGTAAAAAAATGACCCAAAAAGAAAATTTGATACATAGAAGAAAATGATCCTCTTTGTGATGTAGTCCTTTTGAATTCATGCCTTGAATAATCATGGTCTTCTCTTTTGTTATTTCTTTCTTGATGATTAAGGATTTTGAAGGTATTGGGTCTTCTTGGAAATATACTTCTTTTGTTTTCATTCCTCTGATGATACTGTGTTCCTATGGTTGGTTTATCTTCTTCCATTACCTAAATATTGTTCTTTGAAGGCTTTGGAATTTTGATAACTTATGCGTAATCCTTTTGTTTTGTTTCTTTCATCATGGAGCTTGAACCTTTCTCAAAATGAATTTTCTTGTATTCTAGTCCAGACTTGTCATTGCATGGCCTTTGAATTTTGAGAATGTATTCTAACACTTGAGAACTTTTCAAGTTCTTATTGAGCTTGTTGACTTCAAATATCAATGACACAGCTTCTTCTTCAAGCTTCTCACACTCCTTTTCGTTCTTTATCATCTGGATCTTCATTACATCTTCCATTCTTTTTCCTTCTTCAAGTTGGATTTTTGAGGAGATGATTTCTTCTTCAAGTATTCTTTCTTGTTGGCTGAATTCCACTTCAAGCTTGTTTAAATCTTCATATCTTTCCTTAAGATGGCTTGTCAAAATATTTTCTCTCTTTTCTGCTTCTTTTACCTTGGTTTTTAAATGAGCAACTTCTTTGGTATTTTGGGAACTCTCCTTTAATTTGATCAATTATTTATTGAATAAATTTATTTTCTTCCTTTCTCTTTTTAGCTTGCTTAAGGAACTGATTAGTTCTACTTTAAGATATGCTTCATCTTCTTTGTCACTTTCATAGGTTCCTTTTTGAGTTTCCATTTCCATGAAGAGAACTCTTTATGATTCACTTTCACTATCATCAGATGAGGAAATATCTTCTCTTGAGTAGAGGTTTTCTTGAAGACTTTCCTTTTATCTCCTTTCTTGTTTCCCTTTTGATATTTATTTTCTTTCTTGGGATCTTATTCTTCATCACTATCTAACTTCTTAGCATAAGGAAATTTAGTAGAAAAATGACCAATTTTACCACAATTAAAACATTTTAAGGGAAGCATACATTTGTAATTATCAATTCCTCTCTTCAACTTTCTTATAAAGTTGGATATTTCTTCATCTTCGTATGAATCATTGTTGGAACTACAATTCAACTTTGAATTTTGCTTATTATTCTTCTTTGTCTTCTTAGATGATTTGGAAGTTTCTTCCTTCCTGGATGGATTCTCATGTTTTGTTCTCATTTCATAAGCTGTAAATATTCCATGTAGGTCGTCCAATATTAGCGTACCAAGATATGTTATTTCTTCTAGGGCTGAAGTCTTAGGATCAAATTTCATTGGAAGAGACCTTGGTATATTTTGGACAATGACCAACTCTTTAACTTCTTCTCCCAAGAATTTAATAACGTTCACTATTTCATCAACTCATAGAAAGTAAGCTGCAATATCTTCATCTTCCTTCATTTTCAGTTGTTCAAATTGAACTCTATAAGTTTGAATCTTGGCCCCTTTAACTTTGGCATATCCTTCATAGACATTCTGAAGTTTGTCCCAAATATCCTTTGCAGAATCACAGTGCATAACCTTCACATATATTGAACTAGCCAGACCGCTCAAAATAGCATTCGTATTCCTCAAATTGTTTTCATTGTGTTTCTTTCCATCTCTATATGTTGGGGGAGTGGAAAGTGTTGTGTATCCATCTACTACTACTTTCCATACATCAAATCCTTTTGCTTGTATAAACGTTTTCATTCTTCTTCTCCAGAGGGCACAGTTTTGTCCATAAAACACTGGTGTTCCATTTTTAGTGCACTCTGTGATCTTCCTTCCAATGATTAGACAATTTCTTGAAGGAACTTGCTCTGATACCAATTGTTGGAATACTGAGAGGGGGGGGGGNTGAATCAATATGAGCACTTCTTACATAAAATTCAAATTTATCAACAATATTCAATAGTTTATCACTTATGCATTTAGTAGTTTATTTCATCATAAATAATATCATTCATCAGTGCATAATAAACGACCACATATACACAGTACAGCAAAATTTACATGGAAACCCAAATGGGATAAAACCACATAATGCTTTCTTATATATATCAATATTACATTCATAGGAAGCATCAATTTCCAAATTCTCCAGCACCAACTGGAAGGAGGCTCCAACCCCCAATTTACAGGCTCCAACCTAAAGGAAGCTACAACTCCCTGAATTTTCCAACTACAATTCGTAGGAGGCTCTAACCTCCTAGTTTACAGGATCCAACCTAAAGGAAGCTTCAACTACCTGTGTTCTCTGGCTCTAACTAGAAGGAGGCTACGACCCCTTATTTACATCCTCCAACCTGAAGGAATCTCCAACTTCCTATGTTCTCTGACACCAACTGAAGGAGGCTACAACCCCCTTTCCTTTCCCTATCCTGTTACCATAAAATATAAGTGTAGACTCAACCTGTCACTACTATCGATACTGTCATTGACATTATCATTGATGAACGTGTCACTATCACTATCACTGTCACTACCACTGTCACTATCACTACCACTATCATTGTCACTGTTATACCATCATCAACTTTTCACTGTCAATCTGTCACCGATCAACCTATAATTGTCCCTGATACTCAACATCAATGAAACTAGATCCACTCACATAGATCATATGCAAGAGCATCTCTCAACCAGATACCCAATATATCCAAAACATGCCTTTAGTCATGTGCAAAATATTTACCCAGCATGTACCAAGATCACCAAGAAGTGCCTCATCATGTATCATACCATCCTTAATATATATGTCTCAACCATGTACCAAAACATCAATGATATGCATCAACCATGTACCAAAACCTGTACCATGTCATGCATCAACCATGTACCATAACATGCATCAACCATGTACCAAGACCTGTACCATAAAATGCATCAACCATGTACCATATCATTCATCAACCATGTACCATAACATGCATAAATATATGCCTCATACATATACCAAGGTATATATCAAACCATGTGCCCAATATCCAATATGCTCCTCAAATCAAAAGATATGCCATAAACCCTATATCATGAGATGTGCCTCAACCAAGTACCAAAACATCAATGATATGAAACCAACCATATACCTCAAGAATGTTCCAAAATGTGTGCCTCAACCATGTACCACGCATCAACCAAATAGAAAAAGATATGTTATAAGTAATGTACCACAACAACACCAAGATGTGTCTCAACATGCATCAACATCACTAATAATTGTACCACATAAATGTGCCAAATATGTGTCTCAAACCATGCACCAAATATGTGCCTTAATCATGTGTCAATGCCTCAACAATATACCAAAGACATGCCTCAAGAATGTATCATAATATTACCAATGTATAACCCTCAAAATATGCATATAAACATACCTGTAACTCTGTATCAGACCTGGTACATCATCATACCTTACTCAAACTTTCAACCATCTAGAACAAGCATCCTTTTCAATTTTTCCAGAGCCTCGTTGGTCAGAGACTAGTCATCTAGCGGGGCCTTGTTCGATGAGGGTCGTACAACCCACGGGGGTGCCTCATGGGACACTAGTATCCTGAACTGCAAGGGTCAGCTAAATTAGGGTTTTCTCAAAAAAACCCTTGCATACCTGCAATACTGAATCTTTCTCCTTCACACTTCCTTCACCGCCTCAAACTCTCTGCCTCAAATTCACCAAATATATCAAATGTGGTCACATAGAATATATTCAATAAACTTGCATGTGTGTCATTGAGAGGCTTTTAGAGGTGTATTTATACTTTTCCAAGCGACTTGTTTCCTTAAGTTTAGGACCGAACTGTACTTTCTTTTTATAACCATTTTACCCTTTAATTATTGACTTGTAACTTCTTGTTGCAAATGTTTAGGGGATTATTAACCATTCTTCGAGGATTCCAACTTCATGAGGGAATAACTCCTCAATTGTTAGGAACCATGTGGCGTACCACCTACCATTGGAAATGACATGCTGAGGACTTTCCATCTATGAGTGTGTTACATGCATGCACCATGTTCTTCATCCTCTTTTAACTCAAATAACTTCAGGCTTCATGACCACATCTCTTAGCTTCTCAACCACTTATCCATATTTCCAGGGCCTTGCAACCTCACACAAATCTCTAAATGGTAAGATAATGGTAAGAGCCTTGCAACCTCACACAAATCTCGGTAGAAAATTTCGGTAGCCCTAGAGGTGTTGATAAGGATCCCATGTTTTCTTGATGAATAATGTAATGTATATTAGTGAATTTTCAAGAAATACTATCATACATGGATAGTACATGTCGTGCCATTTTTGGTGATATGTGGTACGTCACGTAGTTCCTCATAGTTGAGGAGATATGGCTTAATGAAGTTGGAGAACCCTCATGAGTTATCTAGAATCCCCTAGAAGGTCAAAGAAGGCAATGATTCTAGAAGATCATAGAATTCGTTTACTAGTCAAAGTGGTTGTAACTAAGAGTTAATCATGGGTTAAGTTTTTGCAATAAGAAAATAATTCAAAATAAATTATTTGCAACAAGATGTTGTGAGTTTACTATTTATGGTAAAGTGGTTGCAAGTGGGTAAAGTGGTTAAAAATGGGTTAGCCCTAAAAGAAGGAAGTTGGATAAAATAGTTAGAAGATAACCCCTAAAGGAAGCTACTTAGAGAGTATAAATAAGAGATCAAGGGTCTCCCATTAAAACCTATTGAGCACATTGAATATCTTTTTTGAAATGTTATGGGCATGTATCATTGACAAATCTAAAGCAGTGAGTCTGAAGCAACGACGAGAGAAGTTGTAGGAGTCGAAGGGTTGAGATTGTGGGTACTGAACTAGGGTTTTTACTGAAGACATATGCATGTTGCAGTACAAGAAGGCCACAAACATCCGTAGGCCACAATGGGACAAAGTGCAGATACCCACGAGTTTTCTAAATACAGAGCACATACATGTTGCCAAGGATGAAGAAAAGGAAGATCAGATCTATCATCAATGACAAGTTGGAGAGATGAGAAAAGAATACATGAAGGTCTGACTGTGAGAAGGTATATCAGATCTATCTACAATAACAAAAGGTATGTTATATTCTTACCTTAAGTAGATCTTTGGTGAATGCTTGGGGTATGGCCATGGGAGAATGAGATTTTTCCCTTGAGGGCTTTTGGTTGTATGGTATATTTTGTATAAGATAGGTCTACAGAGATACATTGCTACTGTATTGGTTGTTTGTTGTTGGGACACTTCATTGGGAATCTTGTTAAGACATATCTTGTGTTATTTGGAGTATGTTTGAGGGTTTATGGTTGAGACATATTGTTATTAGTACAGGTTGTGATTGCATAACAATGAGGGTTTGATGTATGGTTAATGTAAGGGTTTCTTATATCACACGAGATCAATGAGACATATGTATGAACCTAGTACATTGTTGTGTTAGATCTACTTGGATATTGGTTGCATATTCTTTTCTATCAGATCAACTAATTTGTGAGAAGATACAGAGAGATCAGACAATGAATAAGACTGAGACATTGACACAAATAGAGTGATATAGACAATATTAGTGATATTAGAAAAGATTTTTGCTAGTCTCCGTGTTGCAGAAATCGGAGGCATGAACATCTGCGAGTTGCAGTAAAGAAAGGTGTAGACATCTGCGTGTTGCATAATAGATTGGTCATGTATCTGCATGAAATTTTTTGAATAACATTGGTATAGGTTGTGGCATGATTTCAGTGACATAATAGACAGTAACATGTTGTGACAGTGATATGTCATCTACATTTGACAGTTATATTCTAGGGTGGTTGGATGGGGCAAGGATAGGTGGTTGTAGCCACCTTCCGGATGTAGATGGAGAACATAGGGGGTTGTAGCCTCCTTCTGGTTGGAGCTAGAAAATTGGGGAGTTGGAGCTTCCCTCAAGTTGTAGCCTAGGAATCTAGGGGGTTGGGGCCTCCTTCCAATTGGAGCTGGAAAACAAAGGAAGTTGGTTCTTCCAATGAATATACTTCTTAAAGACATATATGAAAAATAATTTTGTGGTTTTCTCCCGCATTGGGTTTCTACGTAAAACTACTAGTGTACTGTGTATGTGTATGATTTCTCATTGTTCATGGTTTATTTATTCTGCACTTGTTGAATGATATTAGTAAATTGATCATAAGGTTAACAAAACTTTTATACATTGTGGTTAAAAAGGATTAAAAAGCAATATTACTGATTCACCCCCCTCTCAGCAATCTGCTGATTGGAATCAAAGAAGGTCCTTCAAAAGGCAGTTTAACAACTGGAAGGAGATCATGGATTAATATAAGATTGGGATACCACAATTTGATGGAGAATATTATTCCTTCTGGAGTAGAAGAATGAAGACACAGATACATGCACTAGAATTTTATGTATGGGGATCTGTAGTAGATGGATACAAAGCACCAACCACTGCTCCAACAGATTAAGAAGGAAACAAACTTGCATAAAATAATTAAAGAGCAACAAGTTCACTCCTGAATGGTCTGAATAAATCAATATACACTAAAGTTATGTACTGTGATTCTGCGAAAGACATTTGGGACAAACTGAAGAACATATACGAAGGATATGAGAAAGTCAAGGGAGATAAACTTCAAATTTTCAGAGCAAAGTTTGAACAACTGAAGATGAATGAAGATGAAGACATAGCAACCTACTTTCTACGAGTTGATGAAGTAGTAAACAATATCAAAGGTCTAGGAGACGAGATAAAGGAGAATGTTGTTGTAAAAAAGGTATTGAGATCCCTACCAATGAGATTTGATTCAAATATTTCAGCACTAGAAGAGAGAGAGGACCTAGCTACACTGACCATGGATGAGTTGCATGGGACACTCACAGCTTATGAGATGAGAACATAGCAAGACAATTCAGTTATAAAGGAAGAAACATTCAAAGCATCTAAGAAGAAAAAGTAAAAGGAAAAGTCAGATAGTAGCAACAACGATATCTCAGAAGACGATGAAGAAGTGGCCAACTTCGTCAAAAGGATGAAAAATGGGAATGAAAAATATAAAGGTAAGCTTTCATTGATTTGTTTTAATTTTGATGGTATTGTTCATTTTTCTAATAAATTTCCCCAGAAGAAAAAGAAAATGAGAGAAGTAGATGACTCTAAGAGGAAACAAATACAAAAAGGCAAAAGAACCGATTTTGTTTTTTCCAGAAAATCCTTTGCACCAAAGAAGACAGTTCATCCTTAGACGAAGATGAAGTCAACGATAGTGATACATAAAGGGTATTATTCATGGCACTATAAGATTCCAATGAAGAAGGCTCCGAATAAGGATATGAAGAGGAAGAAGTTGACTATAAAGAATAATTGTTGAGCGCCATAGAAGTTATAAAAAGGGAAAAGAAGAAAAAAAAATTCACTTTAGGCAGAACTAAAAAGAAAAGAGGGAGTTCAAAGTTCCAAATCCGAAGAAATGGAGAAGACGATCACTAAATTAAAAATACAAGTAGAAGAACACAAGATAATTGAATAAGCACTCAAAGAACAGTTAGAAGAAAGAGACAGGATTGTTGGAAACTTGGAAGAAGAGATTGTCACATTGAGAAAATACCTTCAGAAGAAAAACATGCAGAACAACTCTAAAGTTTTGGACGAGATTTTTAGCAGTCAAAGGACACATCATGAAAAGTATAGACTAGGATATAACTAGACAGAAAAGGGTTCAAGCTCCAAAAAAACATATCAAGAAACAAAACCAAAAAGCTACACAGAGACAATCAGAGGATCTCCTGAGAAGGAAGAAGATAAGAAGTTTCACAAGGACGATCGCAGAGATACTCCACCACCTAGAAGATTCAGATTTAAGAATCAACATCAATCATAAATGAAAAGGCCTCAAGAAGAAGAAGGATCCATAAAAGTAACTCCTTTTAGAAGATCTTCAACTTCCATGTATCAAAATATATTCCTTGGACTATGTTATGCATGCAACAATTTTGGACATAAGGCTATAAATTGCAGAGAAAATAATAGGAATAGAAAAAACTATGAAATTTATGCATGAAATTGTTATCCAAGAAGGCTTAATGAAACACAGATCATAAGCTACAACAGATTTTAATCCTTGAGTACTGAAGTGGAATGATACAAGTGCAACAACTTTGGACACAAGGCCAAAGATTATAGAATGACAGTTCCTCCAAAAGAATCAAAACAAAATAACAACAGTCACGAACATGAACCTCAAATAATATGGATAAGGAATCAGAATCAATAAAACAATGAAGAATGCACACTCACTCTAAAATATCAACACAATAAACGTGGTTGGTATGTGTATAGTGGTTGTTCAAAGCACATGAAATGTGATAAGGATGCATTTCTAACTTTAAAAAAGGAAAGATATGGGTCAGTCTCTTTTGGAAATGATAACTCAACCATAATCATTGGAAGAGGCACAATCAATATTGGAAGTAAGGATGCCAAGGAAGAAAATGTTCTACTAGTGGAATATATGAAACACAATCTTCTGAGTGTAAGAAAAATGTGTGACCAAGGTCACAAACTTGTGTTTGATTCACAAAAATGCGAGATAAGAAAAGAAGATTCAGGAAGAGTGGTGGTTATAGCTGTGAGAACTCCAAGCAACATATACGTACTAAGTGAAATTGGAAAGGAAGAGTCTTTTTTAGGAAAGGAAGATGAAGTTTGGCTATGGAACAGAAGAATGGGCCACATAAATTTTGATAATATTGTGAAGGTCAGCAAAAAGGAAACAATCAGAGAAATACCCCAGATTATGAAGCCAACAAATACATTATGCAAGCATTGTCAACAAGGAAAGAAAACCGAGACCAAGTTCAAATCAAAGGAATAATCCACAACAAGACTGTTGGAAATTGATCATACTAATCTAGTTGGACCAACTAGAACAAAGGGTTTGAAAGGTGAGCAATACTTTATGCTATTGGTTGATGACTATACAAGAATGATTGTAGTTTGTTTTCTTAGGAAGAAATTAGAGGCATTCGAGAACTTCAATATGTACAAGGAGATGGTTGAAAATGAAATAGATTCAAAAATCAAATGTTTCAGATTGGACAATAGAGGATAGTTTACTTCAAAAGAATTTATGGACTTCTACAGTGAGCATGGGATAAAGAGGAAATTCTCTGTTGCTAGGACACCAAAACAAAATGGAGTAGTCGAAAGAAAGAACATGACAATATAGGAAATGGCTCGAACTATGTTAATGGATTCCAAGTTGACAGACATCTTTTGGGTACAGGACGTGCATACAAAAATTCACATTCAAAACAGAGAAATGCTCAGAAGCAATAATGATAAAAATCCCTATGAGCTATGGAAAGGAAGACTAGCGAATGTGAAGCATTTCAGAGTTTTTGGAAGCAAATGCTACATTAAAAGAGAAGATGGAAAAATATGAAAGTTTGAATCTCGTGTTGACAAAGGCATACTTGTTGGGTACTCAAGCACAAGGAAATCATACAAATTCTTCAATCTAAGGCTCAACAAAATTTTGGAAAGCATCAATGTAACGTTTGATGAGACATGTGGATGTAGGATAAAAGAAGAAGGGAAGGATTCAATGGAACATGTTCACAAAGAAGAAGTAAAGGAAGAATAAGTATAGAAGAGGAAGATGAAGAAGAGAAAGTAGAAGAAGATCAAGAACAACAAGATCTTCAAGTACCTCCAAAGACACCTAGCACCTACAAAAGAATCATCCATCAAGGCATGTTATCAGGAATAAAGATGCAGGATTTGAAAGTAGAAGAAGAATTCGTTCACCATAACAACTACACCTAACACTATTATCTACAATTGAGCCAATAAGTTTGAAGAAGCGAACCAGGATGGATTCTGGATCAAATGTATGGATGAAGAGTTATATCAGATAGAGAAGAATGACACTTGGAAACTAGTTCCAAGGCCAAGGAACAAGAATGTGATTGATACAAAATGGTTCTTCATAAACAAATTGAATGAAGATGGATAGGTTACTAGGAACAAAGCAAGATGTGTATGTAAATGATACTCTCATGTTGAAGGTATAAACTTTGATGAGACGTTTTCCCTAGTTTCCAGAATGGAAGCATTCAAATTGATCCTCGTTTATGCATGCTCCAAGAATATTAAAGTATATCAGATGGACGTGAAATCAACCTTTCTAAACAAGGATGTAGAGGAAGAAGTCTACATTGAGCAACCAAAAGTATTTCAGTTATCAAAGACTGAAAATTATGTTTGCAAGTTGGGGAAGGCCTTGTATGGTCTCAAACAGGCCCCCAAAGTATGGTATTCCAAACTAGACAAATACTTACAACAACAAGGGTTCAAGAAAGGGAATGCAGATAGAAACCTCTACATCAAGGTAAATCGATATAGTATTTTGTTAATTGAATTTTATGTTGATGATATTATTTTTGGAAGTGATGATAACAGGATGAGCCAGATATTTTCAAAGGATATGAAGAATGAGTTCGAAATGTTATTGCTTGGAGAATTATCTTTATTTTTGGGTCTTCAGATATGTCAAAGAAACCAAGGCATTTTTACCTCTCAGACCAAGTATATCATAGAAATGTTAAAGAGGTTCAGAATGGAAGATTGCAAACCAATCAATACTCTATGCAAACCAATTTCAAGACAAGTAAATATGATGATTCAAAGGCTATAGATCAGAAGTAGTACAGGTCAATGATTGGAATCTTACTCCATGTGATAGCTTCCAAACCAGATGTGATGCATGAAGTTGGACATGTGGCACGATTTCAAGTGGCACCAAAGGAATCACATGTTTTGGTAGTGAAGAGGATATTCATATATCTCAAGGGTACATAAGAGTTTGGATTATGGCATCCAAAATGGGAAGGATATATCACTTTTTTCCTACACAAATGCATCTTGAGTAGGTTGTATTGATGATCGAAGAAGTACAAGTGGAGAAACTTTCTACTTGGGTGAGTGTTTGGTATATTGTCTAATCAAGAAACAATAATCAATACCATTGTCTACAGTGGAAGCACAATATATTGCAGCATAAACATGTGTACACATGTCCTATGGATGAAAAAAACATTGAAAGATATGCAGGTTGAGTATGATGAACCCATTTTGATATTTTGTGATAACACAAGTGCCATCAATATCTCAAAGAATCTAGTGATGCACTCCAAGACGAAGAAAATTCCAATCAAGTTTCATTTTCTACGGGAACAAGTTGTAGAGAAGAACATTAGAGTTGAGTATGTTGGGACAAAACAGAAGATTGCAGACATCTTTACAAAACCACTTCCACGAGAAGCTTTTGAGTATATTCGTCAGAAACTCAGAGTAGTTTCTGCCCCATAATAAATTTTGAATGCTTTTATTATATGTCATAGATTTACATGAGGAAGCACCATGAAGAGGACAATGGAGAATTAAATTAGGGGGAGCAAACCTAAAGGGAAGTTACCCTTTTCCATTGATGTCAAAAGGGGAGGGCTTCATCAAATGCATGGAGAAATAGCACAAAAGCATGATTCCAGGGGGATCGATGGTCACAAGGGGAGCATAAGCACCATGAATTCAATGTTGCATCAGAGTGTTGCCATCAATTCCAAAGGGGGAGATTTTTTATTAATTGGGTTGGTTTTCATTGATTTCAACCCTTGAAGCAAGCCCGATAACAAATTCTAGTAGCCCCAGAAGTGTGGATAAGGATCCTGTGTTTTCTTGAGGAATAATATAATGAAGATCAATGAATTTCCAGGAAATACTATCATATATGGATAGTACATGTCGTGTCATTTTCAACAATATGTGGTACGTCACGTAGTTCCTCACGTTTGGGGAGATATGGCTCAATGGAGTTGGAGAACCCCCATGAGTTATCTAGAATCCCCTAGAAGGTCAAAGAAGTAAATGATTCAAGAAGCTCCTAGAAGAAGTCTACTAATCAAAGTGGTTGTAACTAAGAGTTAATCATGGGTAAAGTTGTTGCAATAAGAAAGTAATTAAAAATAAATTAGTTGCAACAAGAATTTTTGAGTTTTCTATCTATGGTAAAGTGGTTGCAAGTGGGTAAAGTGGTTAAAAGTGGGTTAGCCCGAAAAGAAAGAAGTTGGGTAAAAAAGTTAGAAGATAACCCCTAAAGGAAGCTACTTGGAGAGTATAAATAAGAGAGAAAGGGTCTCCCATTAGAACTTATTGAGCACATCGAATATATTTTTGTGAAATGTTATGGGCAGGTATCATTGACAAATCTAAAGCAGTGAGTCTGAAGCAGTGACGAGAGAAGTTGCAGGAGTCGAAGGGTCGAGATTGTGGGTACTAAACTAGGGTTTTTACTGAATACATATGTAGTTTGTAGCACTAGAAGTACATGGACATCCATGGGCCAAGGTGGGGCAACGTGCAGATACCCACAAGTTTACTGAAGAAAGAGCGCGAACATGTTGCCAAATCTGAAGAAAAGGAAGATTATATCTATCATCAATGACTAGTTGCAGAGCTGAGAAGAGGCTATAGGAAGGTCTAACTATGAGAAGGTACATCAGATCTATTCACAGTAACAAAAGGTATGTTATATGCTTATATTAAGTAGATCTTTGGTGAATGCCTGGGGTATGACCATGGGAGATTGAGATTTTCCCCTTGAGGGACTATTGGTTGTATGGTATATTTTGTATAAGACAGATCTACAGAGATACATTGCTACTATATTAGTTGTTTTTTGTTGGGACAATTCATTGGGCATCTCGTTAAGACATATCTTGTGTTATTTGGAGTATGGTTGAGGGTTTATGGTTGAGAAATATTGTTATTAGTGCATGTTGTGATTGCATAACGGTGAGGGTTTCATGTATGGTTAATGTAAGGGTTTATTATATCACATGAGATCAATGAGACATATGTATGAACCTAGTACATGGTTGTGTTAGATCTACTTGGATATTGGATGAGTATTGTTTTCTATCATATCAACCGGTTTGTGAGAAGATACAAAGAGATCAAACAATGATTGAGACTGAGACAGTGACACAGACACAATGACAAAGACATTATTAGTGATACTTACAAAGCTTTGTGCTAGTCCATGTGTTGCAGGAAACAGAGGCGTGAACATCTGTGATTTGCAGTAAAGAAATGCATGGACATTTGTGTGTTGTGGAATAGATTGTTCATGGATCTGCATAATTTTTTTTGAAGAAAATTGGTACAGGTTATGATAGGATTTCAGTGACAAAATTGACAATAACAGGTTGTGACAATGACAGGTCATCTACATTTGGCACTTATATTTCAGGGTGGTTGGACATGGCAAGTATAGGTGGTTGTATCCACCTCCTGGTTGTAGCTGGAGAACACAGGGGGCTGTAGCCTCCTTTTGGTTGGAGCTAGAAAATTGGGGAGTTGGAGCTTGCCGCAGGTTGTAGCCTGAGAATCTAGGAGGTTGGAGCCTCCTTCTAGTTGGAGCTGGAAAACAAAAGAAGTTGGTTCTTCCAATGAATGTACTTCTTAAGGACATATAAGAAGAAGAATTTCACTGTTTTCTCCCGCATTGGGTGTCCACATAAAAATATTGGTGTACTGTGTATGTGTATGATTGATCATTGTTCATGGTTTATTTATTCTGCACTTATTGAATGATATTGGTTAATTGATCATTGTTGGATTATTGAGAGGTGGTGTGAATCAATAATAGAGAAATTCAATCCTTTTTAACCACAATATGCAAGTGTTATATCAATGTGGCATTATCATCCAATAGTTGTTGAGTAAATAAACAATGAACAAATGAGCAATCATACACATACACAGTACACCAGTGTTTTTACGTGGAAACCCAAAGAAGGAGAAAGCCACATAATTATTTCTCTTATATGTCTTTAATAATTACATTCATTGGAAGTACCAAGTTCCTTTGTTTTCCAGCTGCAATTGGAAGGAGGCTCCAACCACCTAATTTATCAGGATACAACTTGAGGGAAGCTCCAAATCCCCAATTCTATGGCTACAACCAAAAGGAGGCTACGACACCCTATGCTCTTCGGCTACAACCGAAAGGTGGCTACAACCACCTATCCTTTCCCCTTCCAACCTCCTTGACGTAGAAGTAGAATTATGGAACCATTGTTACACTATCACTGTGAGATATATTATTGTAAACCTGTACCAATCAACCTGCACCAAACAACTTGTACCAATAACCTGAACCATGCATCAACCTATACCTCAACCTGTAATAAACCTGTACCATAAACAAGTGCATCAACCATGCACCAACCTGTACCAAACAACCTGTAATCAACCTATACCATAAACAAGTGCATCAACCATGCACCAACCTGTACCTCAACCTGTAATCAACCTGTACCATAAACAAGTGCATCAACCATGCACCAACCTATACCAAACAAATTGTAATTAACATGTACCATAAACAAGTGCATCAACCATGCACCAACCTGTACCTCAACTTGTACCATGAACAAGTGCATCAACCATGCACCAAACCTGTAAAAATAGCATGTCACAACAACCTGTCCAAACAACCTATCACAACAACGTGTCTCATCAATCTTATCAACCAAATCAGATCTACTCACCAAGATCAATCACCAAGACAACTCTCAAATATGTGCATCGACCATGCATAACACAACAACTCATAATCATCACCAAGATCAATATGTGCTTCTAATAATATACCAATACGAGTATGCTACATTATTCATAAACCATGTGTCAACAATACTACTAACAAGTCCCTTTGACCATGCACCATGTTTGTACCAATCATGTATCAACTTCTCATCAACTATGAGTCATCAAGATGTACCAACATCATCAACTATACACCTCATGTATGTGCCAACTCATCGACTACTTGTCTCAACCATGTACCCAACATGTACCTCAACCAAAAGCCCTCATCAATTTCATCATCCAAATCTAATTTGTAACTTTGTAATAGACCTGGTGTATAAGATCACATACCTGCAAACCTTCCTTAACTTTAACAACAAGAGACTAGCATTTTCATCAAAATTTACTTTAGTCTCACATGACTAATTTTGGATTAGTCAACAACCCTAACTTGAAATAATCATAACTATGTACCTGTAATGAATAAAGATCTAAAAATGGTACACAATGTTTTTTAGTGTCTTTTATGCAATTCCTCCAGACTTCACTACTTGGAACTTCTCATAAAATGAGTTATAGAAAAAATGGCATACCTTGTTGAATTTTGGCTTATTCTAGAGAGAGAACTTGTAGAGAGTTCCCCGCATAGAATATTTGTTGTATGGATCTGAAAATTGTACATAGAGTACTATAGAATGTACTATAACCAATACATTTTGTCTTACTAAATTTGGATCTTTTATGAATAATTTATGACGTTTTTACCCAAAACACTCGTTTTAGACTAGTTTCAGGACTAGCCACAAACCCTATTTTCCATGGCGTGTAACTCCAAAAATACAATGACCCACAAGCTGAAATTTGTATCACAACTACTTGGATATGTTTCCTCAATGGCCTCCCAATTTCATTCTCTGAATCATTCTAGAAAAAAAATTATTGTGAAAATGGTGAGATGACCTGTAAATAACATGCCTTAGAAAGCATCATCAAACAAATTTATCCTCCCTTGAATTTCAGCCTTCTTTACTTCACATTCCCTCTTAAATTTGTCTTAGATATCCTTTGGTTACCTCAGTCACCTATAGATATTCAATATGCTCAAGTGTGATTAAAATGAGATAACCTTTCCTCTTATTTATACTTTCATGTAGCTTCCTCAAGGGGTTAACTTTTAACCATCTTAACCCACTTTCCTTATTTTAGGGTTAACCCACTTCTAACCACTTGTCAACTTAGTAATTTCTCCATTAAATTTATTATTTAAATAATTTA
>ML806744.1:40788-64148 GCA_009831015.1 Picea engelmannii
GTCAACTTAGTAATTTCTCCATTAAATTTATTATTTAAATAATTTATTTTGTATTCACTTTGACTTATAGTACACTCATCACTTCACTTTATTATTTACCTTCTAAAATCTCTTAAACCACTTTGACTACTTTGACCTTTTGGTTCTTCTATATGACTCATGAGGGTTCTCCAACTTCACATGGCCATAACTCTCTAACCGTGAGGAGTTATGTGACGTTCCACATACCACTAGAAATAGAATGACATGTACTATCCATCTAGAATATTCTTACCTACAAATATATCAAAATGCATACCATTATCCATCAAACAAACTTGGGTCCATTACCCAAACCTTTCTCCAACTTCACATGGCCATAACTCTCTAACCGTGGGGAGTTATGTGACGTTCCACATAAAAAATAAAATGGAATGACATGGAATATCCATATGGAATAGTCTCACCTAAAAATATATCAAAACTCATACCATTACCCATCAAACAAACTTGGGTCCATTACCCAAACCATTTTGCTACCGGAGTTCGCTACCAGACTTTCTTCAAGGGTTGACATCAATGATAACCAACCCAATTAATCAACAATATACCCCTTTGGAATTGATGGAAACACTCTAATGAAATAATGAAGTCATGTCACTCATGCTCCCCCTTTACCTTTACCTTTGCATCTGATAAATCTCTCCCTCTTTGTCATCAATGGCAAAGGTATCTTTCCATTCGGGGTTCCTCCCCCTAACTGAACTGTCCTTGGGGATACTCCCCCTAACTGAACTCTTCCTGAAACTGATCTTCCAACCTAAACTGTCCTCTTTATGGCGCTTCCTCATTTATATCAAAGACATATAAGATAAACATTCAAAATCATTCATTTTGGAGTATAAATTACTCCGAGTCTCTGGCGAAGATACTCAAAGGCTTCTCTTGGAAGTGGTTTTGTAAATATGTATACCACTTGTTCTTTTGTGCCCACATATTCAACTTTGATGTTCTTCTCTACAACCTGTTCCTATAGAAAGTGATACTTTATTTTAATGTGCTTCGTCTTGGAGTGCAACATCGGGTTCTTTGAGATACTGATGGTGCTTGTATTATCACAATAGATTGGGATGGGATCATCATACTCAACTTGTATATTTGTCAGAGTTTGTTTCATCCATAGAACCTGTGTACAACATGTTGTTGTTGAAATATACTCTGCCTCGACTATAGATAAGGATACTTATGAATGTTTCTTACTTAACCATGATACTAAACACTCACCCAAGTAGAACGTTGCTCCACTAGTGCTTCATCGGTCATCAATGCAACCTTCCCAATCTGCATATGTGTAGGCAATAAGTGATAGATACTTTCCTTTTGGATACCATAATCCAAAATATTTTGTTCCTTTGAGATATTTGAAAATCCTCTTCACTGTTAATACATGTGATTCCTTTGGATCTTCTTGAAATCGTGCCACCTGTCCAACTGCCTACATTACATCTGGTCTGGATGTTGTCACATATAGTAAGCTACAAATCATTGACTTGTATTATCTATGGTTTGTAGACTTTGAATCATCATCTTTACTCAACTTGCAACTAGTTTGCATAGGAGTGGTAACTAGTTTTCAATCTTCCATTTCGAACCTCTTTAGCATTTATATGATATACTTAGTTTGAGAAATAAAAATTCCTTGGTTTCTTTGACATATCGTGATGTAGAGGTCATTGACTGCGCTTCCTTTCCATAGTTCGTAGGGAGTTTTTTCATTCATTCATTCACTAAGCACTAAGCTACTACATCAGAAGCATCTAACATATATTACTTCACTAAGCATAAATTACATCAATAACATAAAAACCATAATGCACAAAGCAACCACAACACAAGATATACGTGGTTCACCCTAGTGTGGGGATACGTCCACCAAATCTTCTTCTTATTTCTTGTCTTCTGTCAATCTCCTTACATGCATAGAGCCACAAACCAACTCTGCATAGGACAGGAGATCTGCACGCACCTCACCAGATCCTCCTTCCCCGAGCTAGGTTCAACCACAGAACTTTCTTACAATCACTTGCACTTAGCTTTGCAAGTTCTCAACACACAGTAGGCACAGAGCTAACTCAATCACATAGATCCAACTACTTACATCACTTGCACTTAGCACAACACAACACTTAGCTTACAACTAAATCCTTCTTACATCGCCTAGCTTTCTATTTATACTTTACAAAATGGGCCTAAGCATGTGTAAAACCTATGGGCTGACATCCCATACCCGTTACATAAACCTTAAACCCAAAAATCCCTAAAAAAGGGGGAGAGATTCCGCGATCTCCACTTCACTTGCGTGCTCCACATTTGACCAGTCTATCGAAGTCCCCAAAATGGTCAAACATGACCAAGGGCCAACAGGCCCCCAACACTCACCTGTGACTCATCCCAAGTCACTCTGATCTGGGTAAATCCGCCTCAAAGGACTCGAGATTAGCTCGAGCTACCTCGACCTGCTGCTTCACCAGAGCCTCCTACTCGACGAACTTCTGAATAACTTTCTCGGTCACAGGTCTTGCCAAGCATTGTTCCACTGTGGTGACCACTTGTTCTAGCTGTGCACCTTATCCCTCAATCTCCTCAAAAAGTGTGCAAGTTTGATCCTGTACTGGTTGGACCCTCTGGGTCACTTCCATGACTTTACTCTGGATGGCATGGACCTGTTTCTGAACTGTGCGTTGTTCTTGTGACCTTTTCATTTTCTCGACTGCTGATAGTAGCTTCAACTGTGCTTGCATTATTGCTTCTTGCTTCTTTGCCTCTTGGATTTGTGACTTCAGTGTCCTTAGTTCTGGGTCCTCTGCAAGGTGCTCATAGGTTTGTGCACTTCGACTTCTGAGTTGTTTTCATTCTAAGGCTAATGCCTTGATTCTCTCGGCTACGCTCCAAGCAGTTTCTTCCCTCTGATCTCACACTTCCTGCAGCATGCGTGGCACTGCTTGCAATTTCAGTTCTGTGATTCTTTCTTGAAGTTGCTGAATAGCTTCAGGGAGATTCCCCACCTGGCTCTCAGTTGTTTCTTCTTCCATCTATTCTAAGCCCATCACAGAGCGAAGTGCTCTGGTGACTGCTTCTTTAACTCTCATCTGCTCCTTGAGCAGCTATTATTTCTCCTTTTGGATCTACGCTCTATCCTCTGCAAACTTCACTTGGAGGTCATCTTTTTCTTGTTGCGCAACCCGACATTGCTCTATGGCTTCCTCTTTTTCTTGCTTCAATACCTCTGTGGCCTTCACTTTCTCTTCCTGGACACGACGAAGGCAAGATTCTGTCGCATATGTTATTCTTCGTAGCTGGGCAGGCTCATCTCCCAACTCTGTTCCTTCTGATGGCAGTGGCACAGTAGACACTGCGTGACTCGAATAAAGAGCCTGCTATACCCCTTTGAGCTCTGCTTCGATCCTGTCGAACATTGTCTCCTGTTTGGCTTTGCTTCCCTATAAAATGTCCTCCGAGGTATCTGATACAACGATAATGATGAGGTCAATGTCATCCACCGTGAGTACAGTATGAAATGGAGGTTTAGTGGCTCATGACTTCTTCCGCGCTGATGGCTTCGTTGGGGAACCCTTTCTTTTCTTGGATGTCTGAGCCTCATCAAGGGAATAATTAGGCGGTGTCACTTTGCCTTTTTCTTGTTTTTCTTCTTTCCCTTCGTTCTCTTCCTGATCTACTTCATCATCACCTCCTCCTCCTGGTGACTTTAATGTAGTTTCCTTGGATGTGTTGTTCAGTTCCTATACTTCTTCCTTCTTCTTCCTTCTGCTACTGTTGGGTGCATCTTACTCTTCACAAGTTACTATAGGACTTTCGATGAGGTCAGGGTCAGACAATTCTGCCTGGTCGACTGGTATAAGGAACTTTGCATGCCATTCCTTAGTTATTTCTTCCATGTCCTCCTCGGTGAGTTTGTAATAGGACTGGAGCTCTTCTTTGTGTTCGTCTCCATGCGCAGTGATATAGATGAAGTGTCTGTCTGCACAGAACTTCACTATTGGCCTGAACCTATGAAGGGTGTTCGGTGTCATGCGAGGGAAGGATTCAATGGCCCTCTTCAACTGTAGAAAAAAAGTGTTGAAAACCACGTTGGACTATCATTTCTTCACCATGTCACTTGAATACCATAGCGTATTGAACTTCACGGCTAGTGGTTCGGACGACTCAATTTCAGGGAAGGTCTCTCCTTTCAGCATCTCCCAATCAATGAAGGCAATGAGAATCAACAACCAACTGAAATGGAACTCGTAGCCCAGATCCTGAGCTTCGCGATAGTCTTTATCTAACTGGTTGATGAGGTAGCTCTCCTTGTTCATTTGTAGCCCTTCAACGCATTTTCCTATGAGGTCGACGATAAACCCCATGACCTGCTTTGTCCTATTCTTCCTGATGAGCTTACCAGCGATCAACTGGCAGGCTAGGCACACTACGCCATTTTGAATGGAGGCTACCTTGTAGCCCCGCTTCCCCTTCTCCACATTGCCATAGGTGTCTTTGATTCACTACACCAGGGCGCAATTTGCAGCCTTCCCTGTGTAAAAATCTTGTGGGTTCGTTCCTTGCATGATCAACCCGGTGATCTAGTGAATCAACACCGGATCGACAGTGATGTGCCTATCCAACCATAGGTAACCACCATGGTAGCAAGACAACAGGAGTTTAACGCACGTGTTAACCTCCTGATGCCTACCGAAGTGTGGTATCTTAATCACATCGAGGATGGTTGATCTTGCTATGTCCATAGTCTATGGCTAGGGATTATCTTCGACTTCTTCCCCATTTGTTTTGTCAAATACTTGTGTGGTGCGAGCATTCCATGGTTCTTGCGATCTCCCAAGTTGAAGTCACTGATCTTCAATGTCAGAATCTGTCCCAACTGCGATCCCACTGCGTGTATCCCCTTCGGGAAGTACACAGTGATTAGTGTGTAGTCGAAGTCCCTCGGGATGATGTCACGACTAACCACACTAGCCAGAGGCAGGATGTAGTCGGGCAGGATTGATGGGATGACCTTCGCATTTGCCAAGTCATCGCGATGCTTGCTCTGTTTCTCTCTCATATTTCTAGATGGCCCAGATCGATGTGCGATCGATGGGAAGTCTTGCAATCCTCTAGTCGACGAGGTATGTGCGCCTGTGGACATGATCTTCTTTGCCATAAGATCGATTAGAATTTACTCTATGTACTTTTCCACTGCGTTGTGTTCACCCGACATGTATGCTCATAAACAAATATTTCGGGTAGGCGATCAAACACTCAAGGTAGCTAAACCGATGGCGATGTCTCAATAAGCACAATGTGATACTCAGTTCTCTATGGGCTCGGGTAATCACAATTCGCAAAAGTGTTCTCGGTGCAACATTCGATGGGATAAATAGACAATGTCGTAACGGATTCCTCCAATGGGTTAAAGAGCCTCAATCAATACGATTCCATCAATTATGGTGTGGTCCCAATGGTCGAATGGCGATGACTCCGGCAATAACTACAATTCTAGCCATTCTGGAGCATCGGTCTAACGGTCGGGATGCCTCCAATGGTCATATTGCTTTGCCGTGGTGAAGTGTCAATATGTGTCGTTATGATATTCCGGCGAGGTTCAAATTCTGCAAACCTTCCTTCTACAAAGTCCTCTCTGGAACTTCCTGCAATTTTTCTGACTTAGATTTCTTCTTGCTGAGTTTTCTTGCTTTCTTTCCTATGATCTGCGTCTCTGGATTCCTCTTTTCATTATTGTTCTTATCTCCTCTTGGCATAGTATCTTCACACTGTTGAGGATCTTTCACAGGGTTTGAGGGTAATACTTATTCTCTATCTGGAGTAGGTGCTCTACTCTTCTATATGGACAGGTGTTTCAATTCTTCCTGTATTCTTTCAACTTTGACAGCCCGATCTCTGGCCCTTAGTAGCTTCGATTTGTCCTCTTTTTATTCCAGTAAGTGCGTTATTCTCCTAGCCATGAAATCTCTTAATTCTTTATTTTTCTGTTCTAGAGCTTCCTCTTCTTCTTTCTTGCGGACCTGATCATTCTCAATCCAGGTTTTTCCTAGCAAAAGAGAAAATGGGGCATTATTCTCAACAAATTTAATGACCTTGAATTCTTCTTCTGTCGAAGTTCCATGAGCACTCATAGGTATATGGGTAAGTCTTCCACATAGGGTTATCATCTTTCCTTTAAAAAATCCTATTCCTCCCAATGAAGGAACCATAGCAGGCTTTCCCAAAATTTCCCAAGTACATTCTGTCATGATATTCACCTGTGTTTCCTCATCCAGAACACAGTCTATGTCAAAGACTCTTATTCTTGTTTCTATGCACTCCTTCTCTTTTAATATCTCTGGTAAACTAATGTCTCTATGATCATCCAAGGTTTCTTTCATATGCAATAATATAGTCTCTGATTCTTTCTGTGTTTCTATCATACCCTGAGCCTCTTGACCTTTATCATGGCTCTCTTATCTTATATTCAGATTTTCAACTCTATCAATCATTCTAGGGCAATCCAAAACTTCGTGGTCAACGACTTTACAATAAAGACAAATAGGGCCTCTACCAGGGCATTCCTTAGCAAGATGTCCCAGTCTTCTGCAACTATAACAAAGATTCAATCCTCTCTTCCTCTTAAACAATTCCCAAACTTTCCAGTACTGTGCACCGGGATCACAGTGATGACCCTGAAAAAAAATATTTCTAGGATCCTGCATCCATTTGTTAGTCCATAAATCGTTTCTATGTATAGGAATACCATATATTTCACTAGTTCTATTAGATCTATTCATATCAAATTTTATTTCTTCTAGTTGTACCCTCGTTTTTAGGCTAGGAAAAAATCTATCAAGCATACCTAGATCCATTCCTTTGAAACAAAAATTTTCACTTATCTTACCTTTATCAGAGAACAAATCTTTAAGATCTTACCTCTTTTCTTTAGATATGATTCCCTTCTTAACATAAAGTTTCGCAAGTCAAGTAGAGTACTGCGCACCACATCAACAGATCTACGCAGAGATCTTTCTTTTCTTCAATTCCCAACAATCACAGTTTCAGGTCCCGACAACGGAACCATTTGTTGGGACAGGGAAAGACACTGGGTTCAACGCTTCAACAATGCACCAACAAAACCCTAACTACCAACCCTTTCGGCAACACCTACGAAGCATATGAAGTCTCACCCGAGGTAGAGGCAGGGGTGGTTGTAGGACTCAAGTGTCTACAACCTAGCTAGGATACAAATCTGTGATCACAGTACTTAACAAAGTACTTAGCAGTTAACATTCATTAATATTTATCCCTTATCCACATCACAGGAGAAAACCCTAACTACAGAACAATTCAGTACTCACCAATATCTAACACATCCAAGCACTTAGCATCAAAGCAAGAAACCATATCTATCATTCATTCATATCACTAAGCACTAAGCTACTACATCAAAAGAATCTAACATATATTACTGCACTAATAATAAATCACATCAATAACACAAAAACCATAATGCACAAAGCAACCACAACACAGGATATACGTGGTTCACCCTAGTGTGGGGATACGTCCACCAACCCTTCTTATTTTTTATTGTCTTTTGTCAATCTCCTTACATGCACAGAGCCACAAACCAACTCTGTATAGGATAGGAGATCTGCGCGCACCTCGCCAAATCCTCCTTCCCCAAGCTAGGTTCAAGCATAGAGCCTTCTTACAATCACTTACACTTAGATTTGCAAGTTCTCAACACATAGTAGGCACAGAGATAACTCAATCACATAGATCCAACTATTTACATCGCTTGCACTTAGCACAACACATCACGTATCTTACAAATGAATCCTTCTTACATCGCTTATCTTTCTATTTATACTTTACAAAAGGGGCCTAAGAATTGGTAAAACCCATGGGATGACATCCCATACCCATTACATAAACCCTAAACCCAAAAATCCCTAAAAAAGGGGGCGAGATCTTGCGATCTCCTCTTCGCTTGGGTGCTCCACCTTCAACCAGACTGTCGAAGTCCCAAAAATGGTGAAACATGAACAAGGTCTCCAAAACTTGGTCAAGGTCCAACACCTTCCTTTGTTTCAGTTATTTTACAAACCTTTATGTATCTGACATATTTCTTTTTCTCTGTAGAATTTTCTTCATCTCATTTTATTTCCAATCTTGCGATCTCTGGTACTTGGTCTTTGTTCACCTGTTCTTCCAGTTTTCTTATCCATAATTTCTTATATCTGATATCAATGTTCTCTTTCACGAAATTATCTATCATGCTTCTACAATCACTGGCTATGTTTTCATAGTTATGACATTTGTAACACTCAAAGTTATGTGCGGCCACATAGGCACTTCTTTGAACATTTCTTTTATAATCCCTGCAATCTGCAACCTTATGTCCAAAATTAGTACAATAAAAACAATGACCATAAAATAAATTTTCATACCTAGGAGTGAAAATTCTTCTTTGTGGTGTATTCCTTCTGAATTTCTTCCTTGACTGATCATGATCATGATTGAAGCTTCTTTGTGGCTTGAACACAGATGGTCTTCTTGAAGATGTATCTTCAATAGTTTTCTTAGATTCTGGTTGACCATGATTCCTTCCTTTGAGTACTTTTGCATAACTCTTTCTATTTTCTTCATTCTTCTTTTCTAGCAACCTAGAGAGCTTCTCTTCATTCTCTGTAACTCATGTGGATGTTTCTGTCTCTTCAACATTCTTTTTGAGCTTGACAATTTTACCTCTCAATGTGACAATTGTTGGAAGATTGGTTGTTGTCATTGATGTCAACCCTGGCCATTGGCTTTTGGACCCCACAATTGATCAAAGTAGATAGACATGAAGGAAATTAACACATGCATATACAACACCCATGTATGGATAATATAATTCATTCCACTTCCGGTGGTATGTGGTACGTCACGTGGATCCTCACGATTGAGGAGAAATGAATTTTGAAGATGACAATGTGAATTGAAGCAGGAACTACATGTCGGCCCTAATGTTAAAATGAAGTGACATAAAGGGTATAAATACATATCATTATACATTCATTTTAAACACACACAAGATTGTTAATGAACAAGGATATATAATTCAAATTTCAGAGGAAATATGAAGTAAACAAGGTTGAATTGCAAGGGAGGATGAAGTCTTTAGGTGATGTGTTCTAAGGTATGTTATTTATAGGTCATCTTACCATTTTTGCTATAACTTTGTTTTTATAGCAATTCAGATGGTGAAATTAGGAGGATATTGAGAATCCATATCTAGGTACCTATGGTAAAAATTTCAGCTATTTGTTCGCTATAATTTGGGAGATACACTCTGTGGAAGATAAAGTTTTTGACTAGCCCTAAGCTAGTCATAAACAAGTGTTCCGGGTAAAATATTCATAATGTCTTCATAGAGAATCCAAATGAAGTGAGACCAATTGCATTGGAAACAGTACAGGATATAGTTTCTTGTGTACAAATTTCAAAATCGTATGTTAAATATTGAGAGCAGGGCATTTTGTACAAGTCCGCTCTCCTGAATAAAACTGAATTGAATAAGGTCTACCATTTTCTCTATAATTCCTTTTCTGGGAAGATTCAAGGAGTGAAACTTGGAGGAGTTTCAGAGAATACATTGAGTAATATTATCTATAGGATCAGAGTATTCCAAGAAGTTAAGAATTCTAAAAGTTGAAGAAGTCTCAGGAAGCATTACCAGGTTCTATGTGATGGTTGGTTGATGGTGATAATTTAATGTAAAGTTTTATTATCTCTCATATATTCTTGGGTGGAAGGAAGGGGAATGGATGGAGAGGTCAACCCTCTCTTGATATTGGAGGATTGCATCTTCTTTTTGGAGGTTTATCCCTCCCTTTTTATTTGGAAGTTGTAGCTTCCCTTGGAAATCATTACTTCCCTTGAACAATAACTATTGACTATTTCTCATATATTGTGCATTGTGTATTGTGGTGTATTGGTGTAACTCTTTTACTATTGTTCATTGCTCATTGGATATATTTGAATATATAATATGGTTGAAGTGTAAGTTTATTTTTTTTTTAAATTGTACTTGATACTGATTCACCCCCCTCTCAGTATCAACAATTGGAATCAGAGCGGGTTACCTTCAGTACAGTTTAACCACTAGAAGGAAGATCCTAAGTAGAAATGGAAGACAACATTCCAAATGGGATTCCACCATTTGATGGAAGAAGTTTTGAATACTGGAGTAATAGAGTGGAAACTTACTTGAAATCTCTTGGGGCAGATGTTTGGTTCTTAGTTTCTTCGGGATACAATTCTTTGAAGAAACCAGAGACTGCATCTCAGAAGGGAGTAAGAAGGAACAACAAATTGGAAATAGATACCATCCTGGATGGATTGACAGATTCAGTGAAATCCAAGGTGGGATCATATGCATCAACAAAAGAGATTTGGGACAAGCTACATGACCTTTATGCAAGGGAAGAAGCAGAAGAATAAGAAGAAGTTGAAGCAAATTACAAAATATCATATTTCAAAGAAGCAAATAGAGGTAACTTATTTTTCTTTAATTGTGAAGGAGTAGGACATGTTGAATTTGAATTTCCTTATCCAAGGATTGAAAGAAATGATACTGAAGATGAAAATTCCAATGCAGAAGAAGAAGAAAATCATGAATCGGAAATGATTCAACAAGAAGATGAGAATCTTAAAAAATTGAAGCATGTTGAGATTGAAAATAACAAGCTCAAAAACATGCATGGAAAACTAAGAAGTGAATTGGGTAGTTGTGAAAAGACAATTGAAATCTTGAAGAAACAATTAGAATACTTTGAGAAACTAAGAGAAGAAACCATTTCCTTGAAAACTCTACTCGAAGAATGTTGGCACAGGCGCAGACCCAGGGTTCAACGCTCAAGAGCACACCAACAAAACCCTAACTACCAACCCTTTCAGCAACACCTGTGAAGCAGATGAAGTCTCACCCGAGGTAGAGACAGGGGTGGTTGCAGGACTCCAGTGTCTATAACCTTAGCTGGGACACCGATATGTGATTGTAACACCTTAACAAAGCACTTAGCAATATAGTTCATTAATATTTAACGAGTATCTACTTCGCAGATAAAACCCTACTTACGGAGCATCGCAGTATTCAACTAGATCTAGCATCTAGTATCTAGTAGAACTTATCATAACAAAACAGATCAGATCTAGCAGATTCAAGCACTAAGCACATTCACATAGGTCATATGTAACATTCATTCACGTTATTCAGCACTAAGCTACCATATTAGATTCATCTATCATCTAACAACGCACTAAGCATTCAAGAAGAAAAACAAGAGAGCAACCATAAAGCACAAAGCATTCACAACACAGGATATACATGGTTTACCCCCAGCCCGGGGCTACATCCACCAACTCTTCTTCTCTTCTATTATCTTTTGTCAATCAACTATATGCACAGAGCCACAAAAACCCTACTCTACATAGGACAAGATATCTGCGCACTCCACTAGACCGTCCTTCCCCAAGTGGATATAGGCACAGAGACTTACAAAACCTCTTACAGTCACTTGCACTCAGCCTTGCAAGTCTCACATAGCATGCACAAAGCACTTACAACCATTGCTTGCACTTAGCACACTTTACAACTGACTAGTCACTTACTGTCTCTTTCTTACATCGCCTAACATCTATTTATATATTACAAAAAGGGGCCTAAGCATGGGTAAACCCATGGGCCGACATCCCCATACTCGTTACATAATCCCAAATCTAAAAAATCCCTAAAAAGGGGCCGAGATCCCTCGATCTCTACTTCGACTTGCACTCCGCCTTCGACAGCCTGTCAAAGTCCCCAAAATAGGTCAAACATGACCAAGGATCCTCAAAACTTGGTCAAGGGCCAACAAACCCCCAACACTCACCTGTGACTCATCCTGAGTCACTCTGATCTGGGTAGTTCTTCTTCAAAATCCTCGAGCTTGGCTCAAGCTGCTTCGACCTGTTGTTGTGCCACAACCTCCTGTTTAGTGAACTCTTGTATTATTGCTTCGTTGACAGGTCCATCTAAGCGTTGTTCATCTGGAATGACGACTTGCTCCAGCTCTGCTCCTCATCCTTCAACCTCTGCGAACAGTTGGAAAGCCTCATCCTGTATAGGTTGGAGCCTCTAAGTCACTTCCATAACCTTGATCTGAATGGTGTGGACCTGTTGTTGAGCATTTCACTGCTCTTGGGATCGCTTCATCCTTTCAACAGCTGACAAGGGCTTCAACTGTGCTTGTACTATTTCTTCTCGCTGCTTCGCCTCCTGGAGCTGTGACTCCAGTTCCTTCAGTTCAGGATTCTCAGTGAGTCGCTCATAAGTCTGGGCACTGCGATCACTCAGTTGATTACATTCCATGATGAGGGCCTTGATTCTTTCAACTGTGCTTCGGGAAGTTGCTTCTCTTTGATCCCTCACATCCTCCGGGGTGTTGGGCACTGTGCGGAGTTCTAAGTCTTCTATTTTTTGTTGTAGCTATTGGATAGCTTTCGCGGGTTGTGCCACTTGATGTTCTATTGGTTCTTCCTCCTTCTGCTCCAAGCCCATCACTGAGCGAAGTAATATGTTGACTGCTTCTTTCACTTCGAGTTGTTCTTCGAGCAACTATTCTTTTTCTTGCTGGATCTGTGCTTTCTCCTCTTCAAACTTTGTCTAGAGAGAAACCTTCTCCTGCTCCGCAACTCGGTGTTTTTCTACGACTACTTCTTGCACTTGTTTCAAGGCCTGTGTGGCTTGTTCTATTTCTTCCTTTGCGCGACGAAGGAGAGCTTCAGTCGCATCAACTATTCTATGGAGTTGGGCTGGCTCATCTCCCAACTCTAGTTTTTTTTTATGGCAGGGGCGCAGTGGGCACTACGCGACTGGACCGAATGGCCTGTTGTACCCCTTTGATTTTAGCCTCGATTCTATCATACATCTCCTCCTTCTTGGCTTCATGTTTCTGTAAGATTTCCAGCGAGGTGTTGTTCAAAATTGCGATGATGAATTCAAAGTCATCGATAGTGAGAACAGTCTGCATATTAGTCATGGTGGATATGGATTTCTTCCGGGAAGTGGGTTTTGTGGGAGAAACCTTCCTTTTCTTCAAGGGATCGGCCTCATCAGTAGGATCCCTGGGTGGTGTTACTTCGCCTTGCTTCTGCTAGTATTTTTTGCCGTTTGTATCTTCTACTTCATCATTGCCCCCTCGGCCAGGTGATACTGAAGCAGTCTCTTCTGATGCGTTGCTCAAGTCTTTGACTTCTTTGGTCTTCTTCCTTCTGTTGGTTCCAGGTGTGTCATGTTCTTTGTGAGCAACCTTCGAGCTGTCAAGTTCGGGATCAGACATCTCTGCAGGGTCAGTAGGGAGAAGGAGGTCTATTGATCTGTCCTTAGTTATCTCCTCGAGGTCCTCCTCTTTGATCTTGTAGTACGACTGCACCTCCTCTTTGTGCTCATCTTCTCACGCAGTGATATAGATGAAGTGATGATCTGTGTGGAACTTCATAAGGGGCCTGAACCACTGTAGGGTGTTTGGCGTCATGCGAGGTTCAACTTCGATAGCCCTCTTCAGTTGGAGATAATACGTATGAAATACCGCATTCAACTGTCATTGTTTTCCCATATCGCTCGAGTACCAGAGCGTGGTGAACTTCGCAGCAAGCGGCTCGAATGGATCGATGTCCGGGAAGGTCGCACTTTCCGACATCTCCCAAGAAGTAAACGAGATGAGGATCAGGAGCCAGCTAAAGTGGAACTCATAGCCCTGATCTTGTGCTTTGCGGCAATCTAATTCCAACTGGTTAACTAGGTACTTTTCCCAGGTCATCTGTAGGCCTTCCACGCATTTCCTAGAGAGGTCAACGACAAACCCTGTGGCCTGCATAGGTCTGTTCTTCCTCACCATCTTTCCTACAATTAATTGGCATGCTAGGCACACTGTGCCATTCTGGATGAAGGCTACCTTATAGCCTTGCGTCCCCTTCTCAACATCGTCGTAGGTATCCTTGATCTTCTGTGCTAATGCACGATATGTGGCCTTCCCTGGATAGAAGTCTTGTAGGTCAGGTCCTTGCATGTTCAATCCGGTGATCCTTTGGATCAACATTAGATCGACTGTGATACGATGGTCTAGCCATAAGTAGTCACCATGGTAGCATGAGAGCAGGAGATTAACACAGGCGTTAACCTCTTGGTGCCTTCCAAAGTGTGGGATCTTCATTACATTCAATAGGGTGGACTGCTCAAGGTTCATCGTCCACGGCTGGGGGATTATTTTCAAGTTCTTCCCCTTCGTCCTGGTCAAGTATTTATAAGGGGTGAGCATACTATGGTTCTTGCGGTCTCCTAGGTTGAAGTCGTTGAACTTCAACATTGAAATCTTATCATACTGCGCTCCAACTGCATGTATCCCCTTCGGGAGGTACGTAGTAACCAGGGTGTAATCAAAGTCTCTAAGCACACTATCATGACTCACTGCGCCGACCAGAGGCAGGATGTAGTCAACTAAGATGTTTAGGATTAGCTTCACATTTGCTTGGTCATCTTTGTGCTTGGTTCTCTTTTCTGCTGCGACTCGGGATGGTCTGGATCCATGAGCGGTCGACGGAGAGGCCTGCACTCCTCTCATTGATGATGCTTGTACACCCACATACATTACCCTTTCAGACATTACTCTTTCAGTCATGAGGTTGATGAGTACCTCCTTCATAGACTCTTCGACTGCGCTAAGTTCTTCGGACATACACGCTCATGGTTGAATGTCTCAGGTTTGAAGGGAAACTACTCAATGCAATGGGATGAATGGTGATAGTTCGATGATCACTGTGTGAAATCAACTAATCTGTGGGCTCGGATAATCATGGTTGGAAAAAGTGTTCTCTATGCAATGCTCGATGGAATAAGTAGACAACTAGGTAACAAATCTCTCCAATGGGCGAGAAGCCTTCATTGATGAAGTTATGTCAGTTACGGCATGGTCTCAATGGTCTGGTGGCGATCTTTCTGATCATAAATGTTGTTCTAACCGTTCGGGCAATCGGGCTAACGGTTATATTGTTTCCAATGGCTATATTGCTTCGCCATGGCGAAGTGCCATGTGGCGTTGTTCTGCTATCCCGACGAAATTCCAATTTTGCAAATTTTCCTTCTGTGAAGTTCCCTCTGGAACCTTCTGTAACTTTTCGATCTTTTCTCTCTTCTTACTTAGTTTTCTAGCCTTTTTTCCGGTGATCTGCATCTCGATATTCCTTTTTCCATTCTGATTATTGTCTTCTTTTGGCATAGTAACTTCACGTTGTTGAGATTCTTTCATAGGATTCAAGGGAAATACTTCTTTTCTCTCTGGGGTAGGTGCTCTACTCGTCTGTGAGTCTGCATGTGTTCTTCCAACTTCGATTTCCAAGTGTCTTCTAAGGAAAATAATAAAACAATTGTTAAAATAATAAAATAAGAGTTATTAAATTTCAAAAGGGAAAAAAAGAGAACTACTTTTTTAATCATGTTCTTACTTAACTCCTAGGTTTACTCAAATTTCAAGTGTAGACACTCCCTAGATGTAGAATTTGATTCTGCATCAAATGTGTGCTTATACATGAAATCAAGGAACACATTTTTTCATTTATTTTGAGTTTATCTCACTGTGGATCCATCAAAAGTATGTAGAGTGGGTACTTGTTGGATGAAAAATTTAATTCCACATCCAACAAGTTCCTACACTTGAAATTTTAGTAAATCTATAAGGAGATAAGTCGAAAATACAATTGAAAAAAGTGGTTTTTTATCATTCCCTAAAAAACCATTTACTCTTATTGTTGACATCATCATCTTGAGCCTTATTGGTTCTTTTAAAGTTGATGTTGATAGCACATTTTTTTGTTTTGAGGCCCACTTCTTACCTCAAATTTTCTCTAACCAGTGTGATGTAGGCTCTTTATGTGTTGGATGTTAATGTTTGTTTGTGTTGTCTAAGTATTGAAATATTATCTAAGTGTTAGAGTATTTTTGCGATGTTTTAAAGGTCATGTTTGGACATGTCCCTACTATTGAATGAACTTGCTTGAGTAGGACTTTGTTGCATTAGACAAATTGTATCTTAATGCGAAGTTATGGGAAAACCTTAAGTGAAGAGGTGTAGTCTAGTTGTAGTAGGTACATGCTAGCTAAGGGAACACAATGTTGCATGACCTCATGTGTCGAAATAGACTCAAGAAAAACTCAAGTTTACAAATAAAAATTTGGGCAAACTATAGGTGTATGAAAACAACCTTGTATTATTGAGAAATATCAATGCTTGTTGAGCTTCAAAAATTCTCAATATGGTTCAAAATCCACTCAAGCTTCATTAGCGGAAGTGTTCACCCTTTTTTTTCTTTAACAAGGTGTTAAGGATCATTAAACAAAACCATGAAAAAACCTCACTATTTGCTAACTTCTTTGGATTTCTTAAATGAAATCTATGTTTTCCAAAAGACATTAGGTACCTTTGCTAATTACTTTACTTAAAAATTATAATGAATAAATCATAAATAAGCATAATAAAATTTCTTCATATTCTCTTTAGATGTTTTTGATGCTTTGGATGTCTTGCTAAGTCCTTATGAGCTTTCATGTTTTCTTTTCTAACCTTGGATTTTGTATACATTTATCTCCTGAAAGTATGTATACCCTTGATCATGCAATTTTTCCACTCTTATAAGGTATAGATGATTTCTAGCAACTTAGTTGCATTTTTCCTTTAGATAAAACATTCCTTTACTTTTAATTATAAATTGTGATTTTAATGATTCATTTATAAAAACATAATGATATTGAGAAATATTAATTATTTATCTAAACTATCACAAAATCTATCTATAATTATGGATAGGGGTTTTAACTTTTATTCTTGTAAAATATTGTTTCATTATATTTTAAAGGTCATCTACCTACTTCATAGAGATATAAATGACTAAATTTGTTATAGCACTTACTAATTTTGTTGTATATCAATGAATGGTTTTATGGGTATGCTTTATTTACCTTCCATGGTTTGGTTTGGCTAAGATTTCATTTCTCATGGTGGTAGAGGCATATTTGGTATTCTTCTAAGTATCCTTTAGGTATTAATTTCTCATGGAACCATGCCAAGCATACTTATGTGTATCTCTCATGCTTCCATGCTTTAAGTTAACTATTCATCATTTTATATTTATGCATTTATATAACTTAACCAAAGGGATATTGTTTAATTCTTAAGTTAACATTAGATTTCCAAACACTAAATCCTCATTCCATAACTATGAATTCATATAACTTAGCCCGTTTATTTTTGTGACCTTAAATGAATATGATTTTCAACCATGAATATCTATCCATACATTTTATTCCTAAACTTGCTCCTCCATACAAACTTCTATATCCATTCCTTTAATTTTTTAAAATTAAACCATGATACTTAATTCCTAAACTTGCTCTTCCATACAAACTTCTATGTCCATTCCTTGAACTTTTTGCGATTAAACCATGACACTTGATTCCTAAACTTGCTCCTCCATACAAACTTCTTTTGCAATTAAATTAAACCATGATACTTGATTCCTAAACTTGTTCCTCCATACAAAATTCTATGTCCATTCCTTGAACCTTTTTTCAATTAAACCAAGATACTTCTTGTGGCATTGTTATATAGGGAAGTTTGTAAGCATAAAATGTAGGAACGTAAATTTTGAAAGTAAAAATATTTTGGCCTTTCATGTTTACCTTTTACATTTTATTTTAAATTTCATCTTTATATAAATTTTATGAAAAAAATATATTTATTTTTATACAAATTTTATGAAAATAATATATATTTATTTTTATTTGTAATTTAATTAATGTAAATAAATATTTTTTTAATTTTTAATTTTTAATATTTATTAATTTCACATTTTAATTTAAAAATTAATTCTTTAATTTTTTTTTTTTACATTTACACATTGTTTTAGGTATTAAAGGTTTACTTTTTATTTTTAAATATCGTTTGAGCATGTTTTCAAGGTAGACAATTTTGAACTTCCTCACTAAGAAATAACATTGTAAAGAATTGTGAAAATGTCATGAAAAGGTGATAAAATAAGAGGGTATAAATATTGCTTAAGGAATTTCTAAAATATCATTGTGTGACATTTTAAAATGCTTAAATTGTTTTTTAAGAAATATATAAAATATATTTTATAGTGATATTAATGTTGGTAAGAAAATTAATATTGTTAAAATAAGAATTAATTTTCAATCATTTGTATAGTGAAGCTAGACATTGGACAATTCTCAAAACACTGTAGAATGAAAGAATTTGTCACCGTTATAATATTCAAATGGTTGAATATGAAAAACACTTTCTCCTAGAGTGCCCTGCATATAACCAAATTAGATCTCAATTTCAAAATATTTATCACAATATTGACCTTCCTAACCTTCTAAATCATCACAACTTCAATGATCTTGGAATGATTCTCCTAATGTTTTTTTAGCATCAAAATAACATTATAAAGAATTCCAAGTAATCTCTTACCTTTCTTAAGGTCTAAAAGACCAATCTTAGTCTGAATGGACGTTAACCATCATCATCATCAAAATATTGTTTTTTCTAAATAGTTTAAAAAAAATATATGTTAGTGACTTAATTAATATTAATATAATTGTTAAAGATTAGATGAAAAAGAAATATGTCAAAATTGTTCTTAAGTTTAAAAATTCCATCAAATTATTGAAAGATAATGTCAAAGTGTCTTATGGGTTTCTAAACTCAGTTTTTGGTTCAAAAATAAATGTACGCTTGTTTGTATTGCCACATTTTTAAGGTCACCAAAAATTTTGACATTTTTTCTCCATATACATCTTCAATATTATTATCTAAATATTAATCAATTCACTAACTTATATATTCAAAAATAATTAAAAATTAGGAAGTAATCATTAGAACTTTAATCCCTCTTTTATTGAAAACATAGTGGTTTCTATAAAAGAAAAAAAAAATGGTTGTAGGATTTTTCACATATTCAATTTTGGGTTTTCATGGACTCACACCCGTGAAGATATTGATAAACTTGTGAAAGAGAAGATACGTTAAAATCATCTTAAAATGAAAGAACACAATGGCACAAACAAAATACATAAGAGATTCACCTTGAAACCCTTAGTTGGGAAAATAAAAAAAACTCACAACCACTCCTTTTTCTCTTATTGTATTGAGTAAACTATTCAAAATACATTATTGAGGTATTCCACAACACAAACTAACCTTATAGGACTAACTATGATTATATTATAACCATAATCCCTTAACCATAATTAGATTACAATAGAGAGAAACAATTGAACAAAAAAGATACAAAATCATAACACAAAATACATATCCAATAATTTATGTCCCCATACCCCCTCATGACTGAATGCACAATCTAACTAAAAAGAATTCAAGACATATCTAACAATCCCCCATTTGTTGAATACTTTACAATAAAGGGAGGAGGGAATTTATAAAATTAAATGCCAAAGGAAACTATGCCCATTGATTACCTACACCAAGAGACTTTGTTAAGGTGTTTGAAACACAAGATATCAACCTTCAACAATACCTTGTAGTCTTCAAGCATATGCTTGAAAAATTGGTACTACACATCAATGTGCTTTGTCTTTGCATGATAAGTCAGATTCTTTTCCAGGAAGATTACACTTTGACAGTCACATTCTATCCTTATAGATTTTGTACAAAACCAATTCCTGAACACAATATCTACAATTGAAACTTCCTTACTCGCATGAGTGGTTTTCATGTACTCAAGTTCTATAGTTGAAAGTGCAATTACAACATGCATATTTCTCCTCCAAATAGGTTAAACAATAATCACTTGTAGATCCTATGTAATCAAGATCTTCAACCCTATCTACATAATCAAAACCTTGTACATCTATCAATATGTTTGGTCCAGGTCTCCTTGGTAGAATATTGCATAATCTAAAGTGCCACACAAATATTTGAATATACTTATAAGTTAGACCCCACCAAACGTGTTAGAATGTATAGTTTATACCTACAAAGAACATATTAAAGAGTATCTTTAGACATTTGTGTGACACTTCAAGTTATGCAATCTGCTACTATAGAAGACCTGGAAAAAAGAGAGTCGTAGTTTTACATGACTTTGTTAATGCAGAGTAGGTCAAATATCTCTACTGGAGAATATCTACAAGTGGTTATGTGTTTAACCTATTTGACAAAGAAATCAGTTAGATAACCAAGAGTTACGTTTTAATTACACTCTCAACTATAGAAAATGAGTACATATCAACCACTCATGCTAATATGAAAGATGTACAGTTGCAAAGATTTTGTTCAAGTATTTGTTTTGCATAGAAAGTTGCAAGAGTAGATTGGGACAATAATAGTACATTATTTCTTAAATAAAACCATTCCTATCATGCTAAGATGAAACATATTGAAGTGCAATACAATTTTATTATAGATATGATTGAAGACAAGAAAGTGTTGTTGGAGAAATTGGAAGCCTTGAAAAATGTTGCAAATTCTTTAACAACATTTGTGAGTACTAAGAACTTTTTATGGTGCACATAATCAATGGGTTTGGTTGCCCCAAGTAGTTGAGTTTGTGGCTATTTGGGTGCCATTGCATTGTTTTCAACAATGGGAGATTGTTGGATCTGTAGTATTCTTTGTAGGTATAGACTATACATATAGACAAGTTTGGCCATTATAGGTGGTTTTATGTGGTTTTTTGGGTGGTTGTAATCCATTGTAATCTAATCTCAGTGAAGGATTAAGGTTACTTTAATTATTTTGATTATTTCATTTTATTGAGGGATATAAATAACACAAAACTCCTTTTTAATCCCATATTGATCATGTAATTTCTAATATCTCTCGTAAATCAATATCCCATGTTGATCATGTAATTTCTACCACCAACTACCAAGGACATGACAACCACCATACACCTTATAGTTAGGTAATCATGATCATGAAATTTGATCATTCTAAGTTTGCAAATTTTATTTATTTCCTCCCATCACTTGTTGAGATGATCACGCATTCAACACTCCCTTTGTGAGTTTAAGTTTGTATGTGTATATGTTTGGGAACAGTCTAAACATTCAACTTTTTTGGCAACTATTATTGGAATCCAGCTATGCAATTGTTGATGAAATTGCAATTTCTCATTACTCAAATTGCATTTTTGAATGCATACATAGATCAATGTCCTGAAAAAACCTCTAGAGCACTTGAATTGTGCAATTTCAGCCACTGATATCTACAATTTCAACATTTCTTCTAAATTTTCGACCAGATTTTAGGAAAAACAAGTAAAACAATGTATCCAAAAAAGGTTAAAAAAATTCAAATATTTAGACTATCCTCATATGTTTGTGTCTACATGATGTTGGAGTTTAATTCAAAAGATAAGTATTGTTATCATGATTTCTATATACACAAGGGTGATTTTTCATAAATTAATTTCACATTTTGGTGATTTTTCTTGTATCAATTTAAGTTAACTAACGACCATACGATCTATGTTAACTAACGACCATAATAACACTTGGTAAGCGTCGTCTAATTGTTCTACATTTTTTCTCTTTTCACTTGAATCCGATGACATAAATTTGCATGAAATCAAAACGTTTTTTTTCTTTAAATTGCATTTTTGAATGAAAAAATGGATTCATCGTGTTGACACACCCTTGGGGAACTCGAATTATAATGAATTAACCACTCAAATCTGCATATACAATAATTTCTTGCCTAATTTCATGCAAATATCACTGGAAAATATCCCCGGAAAAGGGCAAAAACGTAGAACAATTATATTATGCTATATTTGGTAGCGTGAGAAAACAACAAGAATAAATTATCACAACTAATTATAAGATCAAACACCACCTTGTCAGATTCGAACAAGTGACCTAAGGATGACACTCAAAATCATAAATCCTACTATATTTGTCCTCTCTACCAACTGAACTAAGGTCAAAATGCATTCAATACTAGAATCAAAGTACCACTAATTGCAGGCTGGTCTTGAAGTAATAGCCATCAAAGATAGAAAACAAGGCAATGATAGAATTTCCATCAAAATGCAAAAGTCACGATTAGACGTTGATAACTAAGTATCATCCATCAAGTTTTATGATTTTATCGACGCCTCGAGAATTCTCAAAGAAAATTTTGAATCATCTCTTTCATGTATCCTCCCTTAATTTGTCATATTGATTCATTTGTAAATGACGGGTTGGCCGAATGATCTAAGGTTCCATATTTAGGCTCTAGTCTGAAAGGGTGTGGGTTCAAATTCCTCAATGATCATTTTTTGAATAGCTTAACAATCCCCCGCATTTGGGGTTCAAATAACATACTAATTTATAGTTTCAATGAAAGTTAATCATCATCATAATTTCTAATACTTCTCTTTCAATTGAGTAAGAATTGATACACATACATGAAACTTATCTTTCAACAACTCAAAGATGTCATAACATTCTTGTGTCCAAAAAAAATATAGTTTCTTTCTTCAACACTTCCATAGGCAAGGTTAAATTGTGGAAAACTCGTTTTAATACCATTTGAGTTTGAGGAAGGCTCATCTATGAGAGATATTTATGCAAGGTTGCACGGCTCTTACAATTCTCAACCTTAAAGATGATGTTCTCGTAGTGTCCTAAGGATTTATTGTAATAATTTATCAATTTTATGGATTTAAAGGCCCATATCTTGTAAAATTTATATAATATGCACAAAAAATTCACTAGATGCCTATATAGGTATCCATAAAAAACACCTATCATCCAAATATACACTTATGATAATTTGTTGATGAAAATTCTAAATATAATTGTGATTGCCCTAAAGAAACATGTAGTAGCACTCATCACGTCATAAGGCATTTATTTAAATGCAAATGCTCCTCATTCTATTGTAAAAATTGTGATATGTTGGTCTTCTTCTCTAATGGAGATTTGTTTGTACCTTGATTATCCATAAAGGAAGAAATACACCTCATAACTTGCCACATATAAAAAATCTTCATTTGTAAATAGATTAATGAAGGGTTCCTTGATTATTACTATGTTCAACATATAGAGGTATACACAAATTTGTGGTTTTCCATTCCTTTTCTTGCTTATAACAATGGGTGTCAAGTCTTAATCACTCTTTTGGATCAAATAAATGATGCCTAAATCCAACATATTCTTGATTTCTCCTCCAAATTTCTTCTTATGTTTGGGATGCATTCTATATGTCTATGCCGTATTGATTTTTCATTGTGATGTAGTGCTATTT
>ML806744.1:73815-115528 GCA_009831015.1 Picea engelmannii
GATAGATAGATAGATAGATAGATAGATAGATAGATAGATAGATATAGATAGATATATATATATATATATTACATTCATAGGAAGCACCAACTTCCAAATTCTCCAGCACCAACTGGAAGGAGACTCCAACCCCCAATTTACAGGCTCCAACCTAAAGGAAGCTACAACTCCCTGAATTCTCCAGCTACAATTGGAAGGAGGCTCCAACCCCCTAGTTTATAGGCTCCAACCTAAAGGAAGCTCCAACTCCCTGTTTTCTCTGGCTCCAACCAGAAGGAGGATATGACCCCTGATTTATATCCTCCAACCTGAAGGAAGCTCGAACTTCCTATATTCTCCAACACCAACCGGAAGGAGGATACAACCCCCTTTCCTTTACCCATATTTCTACCCTAAAATATAAGTGTAGACTCAACCTATCACTACTACCAATATTGTCACTACCACTATCATTGATCAACCTATCACTATCATTATCATTGTCACTGTCATTATCACTATCACTATCATTGCCACTGTCACTATCACTACCACTATCATTGTCACTATTATACCATCATCAACTTGTCACTGTCAATATGTCACTGATCAACCTATCACTATCCCTGATACTCAACATCAATGAAACCAGATCCACTCACATAGATCATATGCCAAGATCATATCTCAACCAGATGCCCAATATCACCAAAACATGCCTTTAGTCATGTGCAAAATATGTACCAAGCATGTACCAAGATCACCAAGAAGTGACTCATCATATATCATACCATCATCAAGATATGTGTCTCAACCATGTACCAAAACATCAATGATATGCATCAACCATGTACCAAGACATGTACCATAAAATGCATCAACCATGTAACATAACATGAATCAACCATGTACCATAACATGCATCAATATATGCCTCATACATATACCGATGTATATATAAAACCATGTGCCCAATATCCAAGATGCTCCTCAAATCAAAAGATATGCCATAAATGTTATACCATGAGATGTGCCTCAACCAAGTACCAAAACATCAATGATATGAAACCAACCAAATACCTCAAGCATGTGCCAAATCTATGTTCCAAAATGTGTGCCTCAACCATGTACCATGCATTAACCAAATACCAAAAGATATTTATAAGCAATGTACCATAACAACACCAATATGTGTCTCAACATGCATCAACATCAATAAGAAATGTACCACATACATGTGCCAAATATGTGCCTCAAATCATGCACGAAAGATGTTCCTTAATCATGTGCCAATGCCCTGACAATATACCAAAGACATGCCTCAAGCATGTGATGCAAGAGCATCATTGGCAATCACATGGAGAAAGACTTATCAACGTCAAGGAATCTATACGAGAGCTCAACGCTGGCAGATACAACAGACATTTTGAAGCCTCCTTAACTCAGTGCCAGAATTAAGTTTGGAGGCATGCTTGAAACTAGGTCGGGAAAATATGGAGGCACGCTTGGACGATTATGAGTGAAAAGGGATACTCCACTACGGCTCTGGAATGCGATTGGTCTAGATAGTCATTAGGTTAAGTTTTGATGTAGACAAGTAGTCAGGGGGAACCCTAAGAACCCTTCGAGAGAAATAGAGGCTTTGTATGCCCAAATGAGGCTGGATGGGAGTAGATAGAAGTTAGTTGCAAGTTAGTAGGAAATTGAGTTTTTTAGTTTTTTGTTTTCATTCACAGTTGTAACCTTTTTCTCATTTTGAAATAGAATAGAGGAAAATTGATCCAATTCATAGTGTGAACATTGTTTGCAATTCTCTGTATTGTGTTTTCATGAATGAATGAATATTGTTGTGAGAATATGGAACTGTGAATGTTAGGATAAGTTTCAATTGTTTCTCTTCTGTTGAGGTAGTGCAAGGTGTGCACACAGAATGAAAGGATTGCGTTGACAGAATCTGTTTCGGTTCCGAAACTCAAAAGAGATAAAACAAAACTTGCCCTTTGTAAGGAGTGCAAAGAGACTGGTGCAAGGACTGCACAGTCATCCGCAAGAACCCAAAACCTTACATAAGATCTTGTGCAAGGAGTGCACAGATCCAAGATTCGACTAAGTGTCGAAGAAACTTTACAAAAGTCGAAGAACGGAGAAGGAGAATGCCAGGAGGGTGAGAGGAGTTTCCTCTTCGAGAAATCTCGAGAATCTGAGTTATCAAATCCCTGAAGCATAAGGTGTGTGCGGGAAGTCGAATTCTTCACAAGATCAAGCTCAGGATGAATAACACTTTACATAAGTGTTAAAGAGATCCAAAAATTAGACTCGTCGAAGGAGTAAAGGTTCGAAACCTTCGAACACCCAAAAGATCTTCTAACTATGAAGATAGCGTAAGCGCAAGGGGGAAAAGATCTTAGTCGTTCGCTTTGAACGAGAGAGAATCAGAGTCATCCATCAGGAGGGATGCGTGTCGAATGATCAACTTTTTGCTGACTCACACTGTGTAGAATTCAAAGGGAAGGACACTAAGAAGTTGTGAAGCTCGAATCCGCGACTTGATCTGAGTCGTCAGATCCAAGAGAGATATGGACCATTGATTGTCCAGGGAAAAATATCAACATTTTGGGGATCGGGGGATCAAAGGTGATAAGTCCTTTGACTCCATGAAATGAAAAGTCCCAAAATCATCATAATCGCCAGATCTAAGGAGGGATCTGGACTGTTGACCCAGATTCATTGCGATTTCAGCTATCGGGAGAACGGAGGCAAGGAAACTCCAAAGTCGTGAAACTCAAAACATCGATTTGATTACAGTCGTCGATCAAGGGAAGATCTAGACTGTAGATCTCGGGTCATCGCGATTTCGTCTATCGGGTGAATGGAAGTAGCAACACTCTCAGGGTCACGAAACGCAAAATCATGACGCGTCATTCGCTCGAGTGTGTGGTCACCGCCAGTGGTCAAAAGGGTTAAAGGGCTTAGCAGAGAGGAGCTAGCGCCTATTTAACGTTGAGGTTCAAACAATGCTTGAGAGAGAAGCCGCAGGTCTCAGGCGACCTGCTCATTTAGAGAAAGGACCTCTGTAAGTGGGTTTGGGGTCTAGCAGAGACCCGGAGAGTTAGTCAGACTCAGTATCTTGATCGATCCTAGAACAGGAGGTCATGCATCCCTTAGGAGAGAAGGGGGGTCTGCATCAAGTGGTATCAGAGCATACTTTCATCTGTAGATTTTAGGCGAAGGAGAAAATGAACTCAAAGTTGTACTCTGTGTAGCAGACAATCAACACAATTCCACCAAGGAGATGAGTGGAACCACCTTTGGCCAATCAAGCTGTAGAAAGGGAGATGCAAGAACTTCGTGCAATATTAGAGGTGATGGAAGCAGCGCAGAGATGAGCACTTGATTCTAGAGATGTTAGCGATGCAGAGAGCAAAGAAGCTATGGGCGAAAATGTCGTCGGAGAAGCTGCAAGAGAGGATGTTGCTGAAGAACGCTTGCTAAGAGTAGTTGCCAGATTGGGAGGCAGAGCTAAGATGGAAGTCCCAATGTATGAAGGAAATTTATATGTCCAAGAGCTATTGGATTGGATAAGATCCATGGACAAATATTTCGAATACGAGGATGTTGATGAAGAAAGAAGGGTGAGACATGATTTCACCAGACTAAAAGGACATGCAACATTGTGGTGGGATGAACTACAGGCTGAAAGGAGAAGAAAAGGAAAACAAAAGATAAAGAGTTGGTATATAATGGTATCCAAGATGAAGGCTAAGTTCATGCCCAAGTATTATCAGATTAATCTGTTCAGGAAAATGTAGAACCTGAGACAGAAAGGGATGACAGTTAAGGAGTACACAGAGGAGTTCTATAGGATGAACATCGGAACTAGACAAAGAAAGAGGGATGAAGAAAAAGTAGCCAAATATATAAATGGCTTGAGATATGAAGTCCAGGATGAGCTCAGCATGATGTCAGTAAGGACAGTGTGATGCTTATTAGTTTGCGTTGAAGGTAGAGGAAAAGTTGGCCAGAAAACAAAATCAGGGAGGGAGAGGTAAAAGCTCGGTCCCAAGAAAAAACAAGGGATTTACCCATGACAGAGCACATAAGTCTAAGGGAGAGATTGAAAAACCACATAGTCACTCGGAAAGAGGATAAAATTCCCGAGGAAGACAGGGTGGTGGAATAAATTCTTCCAGAGGAAGAGGAAGAAGAGGAGGAGGAGACGTAAGATGTTATGCCTATAGAAATATAGGAAACTTGTCTTGGGAATTTTTGAAGAAAAGAAAGAAGGAGGAGTTGAAGCTCACATTTCAGAAGCACAGCACAGAGAAGAGATGTTGAAGTAGATGGAGTAGAGGATGGAAGATCCCTGATGTTGAGGAAGGTTCTCTTAAAACCAGAGACATAAATTGAAATGTCGGTGTAGAGGACTAGTCTCTTCAGAACAACTTGCAAGACTAAAGACAGAGTATGAAAGGTGATAATTGATAGTGGAAGCACTGATAACTTATTATCCATAGAGATGGTGGAGAAACTAGAGCTGGAGACAACTACACATCCGAAGCCATACAAAGTCTCATGGTTGCAGAAAGGACACCAGGTAATGGTTACTAAACAATGCTTGGTTAAATTTAAGATAGGAGGATATAGAGATAAAGTTCTCTGTAATGTAATTCCCATGGATGTATGTCATATTATGTTGGGAAGACCATGGCAGTTTGACAGGAATGTCTTTCACGATGGGAGGAAAAATACATACACATTAGAGAAGAGTGGTAGGACACACATGTTGCTTCCAATAGAGGAGAAGAGAGTGAAAGAGGAGGCCAACACAAGCATACTTCTCATGAGTGGGAAGGAACTACTGAAAGAGTTCAAGGAAGAAAAGGAGATGCAGTTTGTTGTGGTGAGGGAACCCAGAGTTATCCTTACAAGTACTTCGATGGAGGATTTTCCTGAAGAAGTTCAATAAGTATTTGATAATTTTGTTGACATAGTGATGAATGAGATGCCTAACTCATTGCCACCCATCAGGAGTATCAATCACCATATTGACTTGATACCGGGAGAAAGTCTGCCAAACAAAGAAGCATACAGATTGACACCTCAAGAGAATGAGGAAGTGAAGAACCAAGTCCAGGAATTGTTAGATAAGGGTTTGGTCAGAGAGAGCTTGAGTCCATGTGCAGTACCAACCGTGTTGAGTCCAAATAAGGATGGGGGATGGAGAATGTGTACAAAATCAAGAGCCATTAACAAGATCACCATCAGGTATATATTTCTTTTGCCAAGAATGGATGATTTAATGGACTGTTTAAGTGGAGCAAATTGCTTTTCTAAAATAGATTTGAAAAGTGGATATCACCAGATCAGAATGAGATAAAGTGATGTGTGGAAAACAACCTTTAAGACAAATGAAGGTCTGTATGAGTGGCTAGTTATTCCATTTGGCTTAACAAATGCCCCGAGTACTTTTACGAGGATGATGAATGAAATACTGAAAGATTTCATTGGAAAATCTGTGGTTGTGTATCTGGATGATATACTGATCTTTAGCAGGACTAAAGAAGAGAATTTGAGGCACCTGTCACTAGTGATGAGGAGGCTATAGCAGGAGAAGTTGTTGATAAATATGAAAAAGTCCTCTTTTATGAACACATAGCTCATTTATTTGGGTTTTGTGATCTCTTCAAATGAACTGAAGATGGATCCAGAGAAGGTGAAAGCAATCAAAGAATGGTCGTCACCAAGGAGTACGTTCAAGGTAAGGAGATTCCATGGATTAGCAAGCTTCTATAGGAAGTTCATCAGAGACTTCACTAGAATTTGTGCACCAATGATGGACACAGTGAAGAAAAAGCACAAGTCTTTTAAATGGACAAAGGAAGTCGAAAGGAGATTCAATATACTGAAGGAGAAAATAACAGAATGACCAATTCTGGTCTTGCCAAATTTTGAAAAGACATTTCAGGTGAGATGTGACACAAGTGGAGTTGCAATTGGAGTAGTCTTGAGCCAGGACAATAGACCTATTGCATATTTCAGTGAGAAGTTGAATGAGAACAAGAGAAAATACTCCACGTATGACAAGGAGTTTTATGCCATAATTCAAACCTTGAAGAAATGGAGACATTATCTTGTCCCACAGGAATTTGTCTTGTATAGCGATAATCAGGCTTTACAATTCATAACCAAGTAGGAAAAATTGAATCACAGGCATGCAAAATGGGCTGAGTTTATGCAGAATTTTACTTTTGTCATAAAACATATTGTTGGGAATGTTAACAAAGTTGTTGATGCATTGAGAAAGAGATGTTTGATTCTACGGGAATTTCGAGTGAAGACATTGGGGTTTGAACACCTTAAGGACATGTATTGTGATGATACAGATTTCAAGGAAGCATATGAAGCATGTGTGAATCTTGTGCTGAGAGACAAAATCCATTGGATGGAGTACATAATTCAAGAGGGATTGTTGTTCAAGGGGAATCAGTTGTGCATACCAAAATGCTCAATGAGGGATAAACTTTTGAAGGAAAAGCATAGTGGAGAATTTGATGACCATTTCAGTCATGATAAAATGTTTGCCCAGTTGAGAAGTCCATACAATTGGCAAGGTATGAGAACATAAGTAATAAATTTTGTGAACCGATGTAGAATCTACTAACATGCAAAAGGGAAAAGACAAAACATTGGATTGTATCAACCATTGCCAATACCAGAGAGGCCTTGGGATGAAATAAGCATGTATTTTGTGTTAGGACTGCCAAGAACGCAAAGAGGATTTGATTCCATATTTGTGGTGGTGGATAGATTTTCAAAAATGGCACATTTTATTCCATGCCAGAAGACCAGTGATGCAATGCATGTTCAAATATGCTTTTCAAGGAAGTTGTAAGACTTCACGACCTACCCAGAAGCATTGTCTCAGACAGAGACACAAAATTTGTTGGTCACTTTTGGAGAACACTATGGAAGAAGTTGGGGACAGATTTGTCTTTTAGCTCAACTTATCACCCTCATACGAATGGATAGACTGAGGTGGTAAACAAAATTTTGGGAAACTTGTTGAGGAGTCTGATTACTGAACACCATAATCAGTGGGATCAGATTCTTCTGCAAGAAGAATTTGCATACAATGACTCACCAAATAGGAGCACTGAAAAGAGTCCATTCCAAATATTGTATGGAATGCAACCCATAGGAGTGTTTGAGTTGAGAGACTTGGAACAGAGTGGGATCAGGAGCATTGGAGAAGAATATTTTGTTGCAGAAATGCAGAGGCTCCATAGCTATATCAAAGGACAGTTGCAAAGTTCTAGCTAGGAGTATAAACACAGAGCTGATCAACATCACAGATAAATTCAATTTGAAGTAGGAGATCAGGTTCTGGCACATCTCAGGAAAGAGGGGTTCCCTAGGGGAACATATAACAAGTTAAATATGAAGAAGATAGGACCTTGTAAGATCTTGAGGAGGTTTAATGCAAACACCTATGAGATTGACCTACCAGATGATGTGGTAATATCACCCATATTCAATGTTGCGGACCTATATCCTTACAGGAAATATGACACATGGGGATCAAAGGAGAAGATCTAGTGGGAGAAACAAATGCCTATAGCAGAGAAGCCACAAATGGAGAAGATCGTGGATCAGAGGATCGGTAAAAAGACCAGGAGGAAAACCTATTTTGAATATTTGGTCAAGTGGAAGGGACACCCAATAGAAGATGCCAGTTGGGAAAATGAAGCTGTTATATAGAAGCATGGAAGGTCAATGCAAGAGCTCATGGATAGGAGTCCATGAATTTTTTTCAAGGGGAGTATGATGTAGGAGCATCGTTGGAAATCACGTGGAGCAAGACTTATCAACGTCAAGGAATCTGTATGGGAGCTCAACACTGGCAGATACAACAGACATTTTGAAGCCGCCTTAACTCAGTTTCAGAATTAATTTTGGAGGCATGCTTGAAACCAAGTCGGGAAAATCTGGAGGCACGCTTGGATGATTACGAGCGAAATGGGAGACTCAACTACAACTCTGGAATGCGATTGTTCTAGATAGTCATTAGGTTAAGTTTTGATGTAGACAAGTAGTCAGGGGGGACCTTAAGAACCCTCTGAGATAAATAGAGGCTTTGTATTCCCAAATGAGGTTGGCTGGGAGTAGGTAAAAGTTAGTTGCAAGTTAGTAGGAAATTGAGTTTTTTAGTTTTTCATTTTCATTCACAGTTGTAACCTTTTTTTCATTTTGAAATAGAACAGAGGAAAATTGATCCAATGCATAGTGTGAACATTGTTTGGAATTCTTTGTATTGTGTTTTCATGAATGAATGAATCTTGTTGTGAGCAGATGGAACTGTGAATGTTAGGATAAGTTTCAATTGTTTCTCTTCTATTGAGGTAGTGCAAGGTGTGCACATAGAACGCAAGGATTACCTTGACGGAATCTGTTTCAGTTTCGAAACATAGAAGAGATAACACAAACCTTTCCCTTTGCAAGGAGTGCAAAGAGATTGGTGCAAGAAGTGCACAGTCATCCACAAGAACCCAACACCTTGCATAAGATCTGGTGCAAGGAGTGCACAGATCCGAGATTCGACTAAGTGTAGAAGAAATTTACAGAAGTCGAAGAATCAAGAAGGAGAACGCCAAGAGGGCGAGAGGAGTTTTCTCTTCATGAAATCCCTAGAATCTGAGTTATCGAATCCTTGAAGCGTAAGGTGTGCATGGGAAGTTGAAGTCTTCACAAGATAAAGATTAGGAGTAATAACACTTTCCATAAGTGTTAAAGAGATCCAAGAATCGGACTTGTCGAAGGAGTAAAGGTTCGAAACCTTCGAACACCCAGAAGATATTCTAACTCTGAAGATAGCGTAAGCACAAGGGGTAAAGATCTCAGTAATTCACTTTGAACGTGAGAGAATTAGAGTCGTCCATCAGGAGGGACGTGTGGCGAACGATCAACGTTTTGTTGATTCGCACTATGGAGAAGTCAAAGGAAAGGACACTAATAAGTCGCGAAGCTTGAATCCGCGACTTGATCTGAGTCATCAGATCCAGGAGAGATCTGGATCGTTGATTGTCTAGGGAGAAATATCGAAATTTCGGGGATCGGGGGATCAAAGGTGATAAGTCCTTCAACTTCGTGAAATGTGAATTCTCGAAATCATCGTGACCGTCATATCTGAGGAGGGATTTGGACCGTTGACCCAAAGTCATCTCGATTTCATCTATCGAGAGAATGGAGGCAAGGAAACTCTGAAGTCGTGAAACACAAAATGTCGATTTGATTGCATCCGTCGATCAAGGGAAGATCTGAACCGTATATCTTGGGTCATCGTGGTTTCGAATATCGAGTGAACAAAGGTAGTAGCACTCCCAGGGTCGCAAAACGTGAAATTGCATCGCGCCTTTTGCTCGAGCATGTGGTCACCACCAGTAGTCACAAGGAAGAAAGGGCTTAGTAGAGAGGAGCTAGCACATGTTTGACGTTGAGCTTCGAATAGTGCTTGGGAGAGAAGCCGCAGGTCTCAGGCGACCTGCACATTTAGATAAAGGACCTGTGTAAGTGGGTTTGGGTTCTAGCAGAGACCCAGAGAGTCAATCAGACTCAGTATCTTGATCGATCCTAGACCGGGAGGTTGCGCAACCCTTAGGAGAGAAGGGGGGTCTGCATCAGCATGTGTCATAACATCACCAATGTATAACCCTTAAAATATGCATATACACATACCTGTAACTTTGTATCAGACCTAGTGCATCATCATACCTTACTCAAACTTTCATCCATCTAGAACAAGCATCCTTTTAAAATTTTCCCGAGCCTCGTTGGTCAGAGACCAGTCATCTAGCGGGGCCTCGTGCGATGAGGGTCGTACAACCCATAGGGATTCCTTGCAGGACACTAGTTGCCTGAATCGCGTGGGTCAACTAAATTAAGGTTTTCTCAAAAATACCCTCGCATACCTGCAATACTGAATCTTTCTCCTTCTCAGTTCCTTCACTGCCTCAAACTCTCTACCTCAAATTTGCCAAATATATTAAGTGTGCTCACATAGAAGATATTCAATAAACTTGTGTGGTTGTGTCAATGAGAGGCTTCTTGAGGTGTATTTATACTTTTCCAAATGACTTATTTCATTAAATTTAGGAACGACCTGTACTTTATTTTTATAACCATTTTACCCTTTAATTAATGACTTGTAACTTATTTTTGCAACCGTTTAGGGGATTCTTAACCATTCTTCAAGGATTCCAACTTTATGAGGGCGTAACTCCTCAATAGTTAGGAACCACGTGGTGTACCACCTACCGTTGGAAATGAAATGCTAAGGAATATCCAACTATGAGTGTTTTACATGCATGCACCATGTCCTTCATCCTATTTTCCCTCAAATAACTTCGGGCTTCATGACCACATCTTTGGGATTCTCAATCACTTAACCACTTAGCCATCTTTCCAGGGCTTCTTGTAGACTTGTATATGCTTCTTCTAGGATTGACTAGGTTTGACATCAATGATAACCAACTATCCAACATTCTATTGATACGTATATATACATTGTTATCGCACAGTTTGTAGTTAGGATAAAAGGCTATAAGATAGAAGGCCAAACTGGCATAACAGGAACCAATCCCACCCAATGTCACCACAATGGGATGGTTCTTTCTCTTTAAGGAGGTTAGGCCCAGGGGAGACGTCCCCAGTGACCTGGGGTTTTGAAGAGGCAAGAGGCTAATAAGACATAGATAAGGTTTTCCCCCCTTCACAAGTCACCACCCAAACAGATAGTTCGGCCAAAGGCCAATTTAAGAAGAAAAACCCCCAAAGAAGTATACCTTCCTGGAACAAAGCAACAACAAACTGATATGTGCAATTTATTCAATGGGTTAGTACTTCATAAGACTATCTGATAAATATATAAGCAATATGGAAATAAATATTGACGAAGTCAATGTTTATAAATATAGCTATGAAAGTAATGTCACTTCACCAATAAATATTAGGACAATATGTCATTCAATGTAACCAATCAACACATCATCTAATAAATGCCTTATATCACCATTCAATTGCTCAAAGACAAAATGTTGCTGCACCAATGATATGATAGCTAAGGATGACGTCAGCACTTAGGGTTAGTAGGTTAGTCTAGGCTAGGGTCAATGAAATTAGGGTTTTAATTCAAGGTTTTGAGAGTGTTGTGATCAAATTCACTTCAACGCTGGAGGACTTTAGATCAATGCCTTTAGGGTAAAATGGAGTTAATTTAGTGGAGGACACAAGGGTTGAAGGAGGACGACTAAGGACTAGAGGGAAGAGTTTCAGAAACAAAACTCTAGGGGAGAGAGGCTCACTCCGGTGTTTCTATGGAAAGGCCTCGTGCTCTCTCCTCCTTCCTTAGATGGCAAATGGCTAGCTCAATTAAGAACAAAATCAAGACAAGAAAGTCTAATGAGGGAGATTGTGGCTACAACAAGGCTCTTTCATCAAACCCTAAAATAAAAACAACCCTAAGTGTAGATAACCTAGGCCTGGGATGTCTTCTTCCTCTTGAGTTCTAGATGGTACAACTAGCAAAAGGGAGGAAGAAGAAGGAGTGTAGCTACGACTAGTCTCTCTTTTTCTTCCTCAATGGCTAAAAATTTCTCTTAATGGAGACATGAGACAAGGACCTACTTCTGTGCTTTTCACCTAGGGTTTTATTCAGCAAATTATAAACATATGCAAGAAAATAAGACTACAACCGTTCATTTAAGAAGTTTTCCAGAAAAAAAAAAAAAAAAAAAAAAATTACATATCACCATGAAATTGCATGCAAACCCTAGTTGTAACACCTTCCACCAAGAGATGCCAAAAATATCTTCCTTCAACAAGTGTGCCCCACCAAATCAGCCAAATACCCAAGATAGGGCGCAAATTTCAGACCTCCTTCTAGAGTGAATGAGTAGTGATGAAAAAATGAGAGTGAAAATCTCTCATTTATACAAAACCTTGACCTAATTTTACATTTTAGGTCAGGTAAAAGGCCGACAAGGCCAAAATATCAAATCATATTGTTTTTACATTAAATTGTCCAATTAAATCCTAAATCAAGCTGCAAAGAGAGTAAAATCCCCTTCAAGGGAGACATTAGCCCCTTTTTGGGTAGATGGGGCGTCCTGGAGAAAAACATTAGCCCTCCCTGGGCTTCTCCAACCTACCACATGTGCCACTACTGCATATTCTACCTGACCCAAATTTCCATGATGTTGGATGATGTCATGGTCGAGGTGGTGACATCCTAGGCCTCCAAAGCCCAACGTTCCACTAATAAAGGGTCATCCCCCCTAATTCAAGCTCTGTCGGGGTGCCTCTGGTGGAACATCCTCTTCTCTTCTGTTGCAATGCTCTCGATCCATCTCCATCATGCATCTCCCCCTCATGGGGTCTTAGCATCCACCTGATGGGATATTCATCCCCATGGAGGTCCAAATTGATCATCTCCCCATGTGTACCGGTCCAAGATGGTACCTGTCTGTCAGGCATGGTCCTGCACATAAAAATCTAGGCCCTCCATGGGCTCATCAGTTACAGGGATCATAGCAATGTCAATCACATTTCATCATCAATATTAATAAACATATGCATAAAACCCCTAATAGATCAATAAATAGCTCAAAGATGTTACACAAACCTACTATACAAGTCTCAGAAAAGGGAAAGGCATCCTATTGGGCTAGTGTCCACTGAATAAAGGAATTTCCCGGAAGAGACCTATTCCAAGCCATGTAAATGGATGAAGTGGTCAAGGGATGTCCAAGTAGATGGGTGTAGGCCAAGGATGCAATGTGTTACCTATGGGTGCCTTTGTAGAAGGTGAGTTGTACCTGTCATGGATACAATTCTTTCCAAGCCCATTTATGCCTTTTATTCTTTTTGTTATTTCATTTTCTTATTGTTTTTTTCTTTCCTTTTTTGCTCAATAGATAATCAAGGGGCACAGTCCTGGCATGGTGACCAGTGGTGACAACGTTACCCAAAATTACTTTAACGGAAATGAGAAGGTTGGCTTGTGATGAGACCCCCTTTCCCTTGGTCATGCAACCAAAGGTCACTGCCCTGGCGTGGTAACTAGTTGATGGAAATATCTTACTACTAAGTACACATGGACCTAGTAGGTTGGCTCGTGATGAGACCCCCTATCCTCTGGTTAGGTCTTGTCTTATTATTTTTAGGGTCCCTCTTGTTTCTTGTTGAGAAGCCTTTTATTGCTTTCTCAAGGATCCCTGGGCGAAGCATATCGAGGTTTTATTCTTAGGCTTTTATCTTTTACCAGCTTTCTTTTACCTTCTGGGCCTTTAGCCCCTTCTTCCCACTAGATAAGGTGCAATCCTAAAAGAGGTCAACCCAGTTCCCAGACAAGTGGAGTGGGACAGGTGAGTGAGAAACAATATGGAAAAGTGAAGCTGTGAAGGGAGCGGATGATGGCTTCTCAGAGAGAAACCCAGTGGCTAACCAAAACCAATAGACATAGGCTTACTAAGACACCCTATCAATCCCCCAAACATGGTCAAGTGGGAAAGTGTAATATCCAAGCAGTTGATAGAAATAAAAGGAATCATATGCATACATTCAATGGTTTTGATGATCAAAGTGACACATACCATGATACCTGAACTAATTACCTCATGAATCAAGAACCCTCTCTGACACAAGACCAAGCCGATGGTGGTGGAAGTTGTTTCTACTGAGAGGATATGGATGTTGGAAGAGAGAAAAGGTGGGCCCTCCAGGGCCATGCCGAAGTCAATCCTTCTCTCGATACTCCATGTCTAGGACTTGTGGGCCTCAAGACATGATCTCCTAGTTATCCCTAAAAGTGGGGGATAACATCTGGCCCCAACTCGAGGACATGTGCTCACCGTAGAGAACATGAGAACCTCAGCATCTCTGGAATAACCTGATGACCTTCTCAATCTCAATATAAGTATCAGTAACAAAAATGGGGTGGTAATTCCACCCCAGCATACATATATAAAAATAAAGATTGAAATAATACAATCAATAAGGTGAATATGAAATCAAACTAACATGCAATGCAAATGGTATAATACATGAATGAAAAAAATGCCTACTTACTTGTACTTACCTGTGAAGCAAGGTTGCTGGTGGGTGGTAACGCTTGATGTGTAAAGCATTTACCGATAGCTTCAGGGCCTCTCCCTCCATGGTGCCCAGGTTGAAAGAGTTCGTACCTGCATGACTTATGATTTTATAAGGACCTGTCCATAAACTGCCAAACTTCTTATGCATACCAGGTTTCTCCTTTATTTTATCCCATAAAAGTACGAGATCTCCTTCAGTGAAGTTTCTTCCTTTAGCTTTATGATCAAAACTATTTTTTATCTTCTCCTGGTTTCTTTCCATTTGACCAAGGGATTTTCGTCGAGTCTCATCTAACTCTATTAGTTGGTTGATTTGCCCTTGGATCGCTTCATCATCTGTAGCATACTGTTAGGCGAAACAGTGGATGGGGATCTGGAGGTTCACAGGGAGTTTTTCCTCTAGTCCATATACCAACTCAAAAGGGGTCCTTCCTGTAGACGTATTTGTTGTTATTCGATCTTCCCATACTGCATATTTGATTTTGCTATCGCAGAACTTCTTATTTTCCCCCACGATATTTTTCAAAATATTCATAAGGTTTTTATTGCTCGATTCTGCCAATTCGTTCCCTTGTGGATAGTAATTGGAGGAATGGGATAGGGAAATTCCATATTTGAAGAAAAATTCTACCAGGGCATGTGAGCTAAAATCTTTGGCATTGTCTGTAGTGGGCTTGGAAAGGATACCGAACCTCGTTATGATTCGTTCTTCCAAAAAGTTCACGACTACTTCTTCAGTGGATTTCTTTGTGGGAATGGATTCAACCCATCTGGTGAAATAGTCTGTGGTTGTTAATATCCACTGGTAGCCATTACTCGAGTTATCCTTAAACTCGCCAACGAAATCCAAACCCCGCTGCTGAAAAGGAGCCTCTATTACTACGGGTTTTAAGGGTTGTGTTGGGAGTTCCGGTTTACTCGAGAAGTATTAACAAGGCTAACATGATTGGACGTGTTGGTGAGTGTCAGAGAAAAGTGTCAGCCAATAATATCCAGCCCGCGGGATTTTGTGAGTAGTAGTGTGGGCTGCAAAATGTCCACTACAGTACCCAGAGTGTAATTCTTGTAGCAACCTTTTTGCCTCTTCTTTGTTGACACATATGAGTATGATCCCATCGGGATTTTTCCAACCAAGGCCATCTTCGGTTAAATAGTATTTCATCACCCTTAGCCTTAAATCCCTTCTTTTGTAGTCTACTAAATGGTCAGGACATGATAAGTTCTTTAGATAATAGACAATATCAGAGTACCACTCATCATGTTCTAGTTCACTGACTACCACGTTTACCTGTTCACTCTCGCCCTTTTGTATGGCTTCTTGGTTGCTTTCGGTTAGCATTTGGGCCAAACCTTGTCCCTTTATTATTTTGGTGGGCTTTAGTTCCAGGTCATATTCTTGGATTTTGGACACCCACTTTCCCCTAGTTCCCATGCAATCATGTTGTGATAGGACATACTTTACTGCTAGGTAAGGAACATAAGCCTTAATTTTGTTGTAGCCGATGTAATTTCTGAAGTGTTTGAGGGATTTTACCAAGGCATGCACTTTTTTCTCAGTAATTGTGTATTTCAATTCGGAATCTCTAAGGACCTTGCTCATAAAAGCTACGGGGTGTTCATATTCATCGGCATCCTTTTGCATTAGAACACCTGCAATGGTATCATGGGAGGCAAAGGAGAAAATGATGAAGTCCTTTGAGAATTCAGGGTTGATCAAGACAGGGGCTTGGGAGATGGCATCTTTTATATCCTTGAAATATTTGATGGGTTTGTCATCCCACCTGAAAGAAGCATCATTTTTTAACAAAGCACTCATGGGTTTTATCCTTTCGACAAAGTTTGGAACAAATCTTCGAATGAAATTTATCTTTCCGAAAAAGGATTGTAAAGATTTTTTTTTGACTGGGGGACGGACATCTCTTATTGATTAGACCCTCTCTAGATCAATGGAACCCCCCCCTTTCGAGGCCACGTGACCTAAAAGTTTTCCCTCGTCAATTCCAAAAACAGACTTCTTGGGGTTTAGGGAGATGACATACTTCCTACACCATTCAAACACAATACTGAGGTGTGAAAGGTGGTCCTTTATGTTCTTTGATACAACAGTGAGTTTGTCTTGGTAGATCTCTATGATTTTCTATATGAGATCCCTGAAGGCAAAGTCCATTTCTCTCTGAAAGGTAGCACCGATGTTCATAAGGCCAAACGACATCCTTAAGTACATGAAGGTTCCCCAAGGTGTGGTCTTCTCTTTTGAGCAGAACTTGGTTGTATCCGAAAAAACCATCCAACATGGACATCATCCCTGCCCTTGTAACCCTTTGAAGCAGATGTTCCATATTCGGGAGATGGTAGTTGTCTTTCAAGGATGACTGGTTGAGGTTGCGGAAATCAACACATAAGTGTATTTCACCATTCTTCTTTCGAACAACTACCAAGTTTGACATCCAAGAAAAGTATCTAATAGGAGTTATGATACCAGCGTCAACCATTTTCTGGATTTATTTCTGTATGTGGCTTGCTAGTTTCAGATTGATATGTCTTAGATTTTTCCAAAAAGGTTTGGTTCTGTATACCAAGGGTATGGCGTGTTGGATGGCATATCCTCTATAGGCTTTCAACTCATCATAGTTCCAAGCAAAGGTATCTTTAAATTCTCAAATGAGTTCTAGTATTTTCGACCTTTCTTTTTCAGTGGTACCCTTCCCTATATTGACCATCCTTGGATCTATCCCTGTACCAATGTTGAATTCTAGGGATTCGTCTGCTTGTTTATTGGGTCTTCTTCCTTTGAAGACATCATGCTAGTCAAAGAGACTTTCCAAGAGGACCCAACCTTTGGGTAGGGTGTTGCTTTGCAGGTTTATAACCTCCAAGTTCATGGAGTCAGCCAGAAAGTTAATTTGTGAATCAGTGAATTCTTTGTTGTTTTTCATAAACCTAATGATCTGGTCATCACCTTCAAAGACTTTCCAATGCTCCAAGTTAGGTCTAAAGAGGAATTCCATTTTGCACAGGTCACGAAGTGGTCCTTTACAAGGTTGCAGGGTGGAAGCAGAAACGGCCAAAGTATCTTCCATGTGGTTATCTTCTCGTGGAATGGCCTCAAGCGACACTATCTTAAAGGATTTTGAAAGGGACTGAGCTAAGTCTCGATATTTCTTCAACTTCTCATTTTTGATAGAAAATTTCATCATTACTTGTGATATTATGAGTTCCGAGTCTCCATTTCCCTTTAGATGTGTAACCCCTTTTTCAATCGCTAAATTGAGGCCTAGGATTAGAGATTCATACTCAGCAATGTTGTTGGTGCAATGGTATTCTATCCTATATGAGTAGTAAAAGGCTTCACCGGAAGGGGCTGTCAAAATAATTCCAGCACCCGATTCGGAACTTGAGTGAGATCCATCAAATTCCAGAGTCCAAATTCCCTCAGATTCTTCAATGGTGTCAATATCTAACTTCCCCTCTTTGACTAGCCAATTGTTGATGTCACTGTCAATGCATAAGAGTTGGTCACTTAACTCATCATGGTTTTCAACTGGAGTGCCCACGAAGGGCTCGTTGTGGAGGGTGAAGAATCCTCCTTAAGGGTGAGGGATGGTTGCCCTAGATTCTTGTTCATAAAAACTTCTAGCCAATTTCTTTATGAGGTATTTGTGAAGGATGATACCCAAACTGTTCAAGGCGTCTACAATGATTACATCTATAAAGAACGGGGCGCTATGGCATGAGTCAAAGGAAACTTCTAGATTTTTAATGATCCCTTTTGCAAAACCACCTCTAGTATTTGGTTGTGAAAGGCTCAAACCCAATTGATGCATGACTTTGTCCATCATAATGTTGGTTTTAGCATTTGGGTGTAAAATACAGTTATGGAGGAGGGAGTTATTGACTTAAAGTGTGATGTAGAAAGTCGTGGTCTTACCGCTTTTCAGGCTAGAGTTGTCTACTTGGTGGATAAAGATAGGAAGCTCTTCAAGCTCAAAGGTTTGTGGCGGAGAAACTTCAATCTCTTTCTCTTTGTCCTGGGGAGGTTCGACTTCTACAGGAAAATCCTGAGGAGGATAATCCTGCTCACGAGTATGGGAAAAGCTCCATTTCCTCCTAGGAGGTGTGAGTTCAACATGTAAGATTTTTGGGGGGCTAGTTTCAATGAAAAACTCATCACCAGGATCCAAAAGGTCATCATTGTGTGATAGGTTAACCTAACAGATGTAATCCTCAAATTCAACTTTCTTCTCAATCTGATATGCTATATCTTGTGCTTCCTCCAGGGTTGAGGGTGACCGGTCCCTGAGGATGAACTGTAAAATCGCTTCTAAACATTTCAAGTAGTGTCCAAGAACAACTTCTTCAGAGTTTATTTTAGGCCGTACCTTTTTGAGGAGAAGGTTGAACCTATCACTAAAATCCCTAACGCCTTCATAGGAACCTTTGTGGATGTCAAGGTATTGGGAGAAAAAATCTTGTATGTGTTCATTATTACACCACCTTATTTTGAAAGCCCTCTCCAGCTCTTCGGGATTCCTTATGCTTCCTTTCATCCAAGTCTTAGCATCCCCTACAAGAGAGATTTAAAAAAGTCTCATGAAGACATCCAGGTGTTCTTGACTGGTTTGATGAAATTTGAAGCTATCACAAAAATGGGCCCAATGTGAATTACCGAAAAATCCTCTTCCTGAGAAGAGTGGTAACTAGAAATTGGCATCTTCAGGTAAGTCATGTAATCCACCTTGGGTGTTACTTAGGTCAAAACAACTGAAATTTTCTGTGTGGGACCACTTGTGTAGGTCAGTCGGAGGGGTAGGTTTTGAAAGGGTGATAGTTGCCATAACAGAGGGGTTTGAATACTATCGCCCGCTACGGTTCATCATTGGTGGATTCGCCAGATAGTTTATCTAAAACTATCAAAGAAATAGGGAAAACACCCTAGTGGAGTTTCTAGGTAAGCTTGTAAGAAAAGAGTCTCTAAGGCAAAGGTTTACCGAAAAGTGTCGTCTAGGGAAGGTTTGACTCGGTGTTCCCTGACAACAGTGCCAAAATGTTATCGCGCAGTTTGTAGTTAGGATAAAAGGCTATAAGATAGAAGTCCAAACTAACATAACAGGAACCAATCCCACCCAATGTCACCACAATGGGATGGTTCTTTCTCTTTAAGGAGGTTAGGCTCAGGGGAGACGTCCCCGGTGACCTGGGGTTTTGAAGAGGCAAGAGGCTAATAAGACAAAGATAAGATTTTCCCCCCTTCACAAGTCACCACCCAAACAGATAGTCCGACCAAAGGCCAATTTAAGAAGAAAAACCCCCAGAGAAGTATACATGCCTGGAACAAAGAAACAACAAACTGATATGTGCAAGTTATTCAATGGTTTAGTACTTCATAAGACTATCTGATAAATATATAAGCAATATGGCAATAAATATTGACGAAGTCAATGTTTATAAATATAGCTATGAAAGTAATGTCACTTCACCAATAAATATCAAGACAATATGGCATTCAATGTAACCAATCAACACATCATCTAATAAATGCCTTAGATCACCATTCAATTTCTCAAAGACAAAATGTTGTTGCACCAATGATATAATAACTAAGGATGACGTCAACACTTAGGGTTAATAGGTTAGTCTAGGCTAGGGTCAATGAAATTAGGGTTTTAATTCAAGGTTTTGAGATTTTTGTGATCAAATTCATTTCAACGTTGGAGGACTTTAGATCAGTGCCTTTAGGGTAAAATGGAGTCAATTTAGTGGAGGGCGCAAGGGCTGAAGGAGGATGGCTAAGGACTAGAGGGAAGAGTTCTGAAGTGCTGCTATGGTAGGGCCTCAGAAACAAAACCCTAGGGGAGAGAGGCTCACTCCAGTGTTGCTATGGAAAGGCATTTTTCTCTCTCCTCCTTCCTTCGATGGCAAACGGCTAGCTCAATTAAGCACAAAATCAAGACAAGAAAGTCTAATGAAGGAGATTTTTGCTAAATCAAGGCTCTTTCATCAAACCCTAAAAGAAAAATGGCCCTAAGTGTAGATAACCTAGGCCTAGGACATCTTCTTCCTCTTGATTTCTAGATGGTACGACTAGCAAAAGGGAGGAAGAAGAAGGAGTGTAGCTATGGGTAGGCTCTCTTTTTCTTCCTCAATGGCTAAAAATTTCTCTTAATGGGGACATGAGACAAGGACCTACTTGTGTGCTTGTCACCTAGGGTTTTATTCATCACATTATAAACATATGCAAGAAAATAAGACTACAACCATTCATTTAAGAAGTTTTGCAGAAAAAAAAACTTACATATCACCATGAAATTGCATGCAAACCCTAGTTGTAACACCTTCCACCAAGAGAAAAGCCAAGAGATGCCAAAAATATCTTCCTTCAACAAGTGCGCCTCACCAAATTATCCAAATACCCAAGATAGGGCGCAAATTTCAGACCTCCTTATGGAGTGAATGAGTAGTGATGAAAAAATGAGAGTGAAAATCTCTCATTTATACAAAACCTTGACCTAATTTTACATTTTAGGTCAGGTAAAAGGCCGACAAGGCCAAAATATCAAATCATATTGTTTTTACATTAAATTGTCAAATTAAATCCTAAATCAAGCTGAAAAGAGAGTAAAAGCCCCTCTAAGGGAGACGTTAGCCCCTTTTTGGGCAGATGGGGTGTCCTAGAGCAAAACGTTAGCCCTCCTTGGGCTTCTCCAACCTACCACACATGCCACTGCTGCCTAGTCTACCTTCCCCAAACGTCCATGATGTTGGATTATGTCATGGTCAAGGTGGTGACGTCATAGGCCTCCAAAGGCCAACGTTCCACTAAGAAAGGGTCATCCCCCCTAGGTCAAGCTCTGTCGGGGTGCCTATGGTGGAACATCCTCTTCTCTTCTGCTGCAATGCTCTGGATCGATCTCCATCCTATATCTCCCCCTGATGGGATCTTCAGCCCCATGGAGGTCCGAACTAATCATCTCCCCATGTGTACCGGTCCAAGATGGTACCTTTCTGTCAGGCATGGTCCTGCACATCAAAAGTAACGCCCTCCATGGGCTCATCAGTTATAGGGATCATAGCAATGTCAATCACATTTCATCATCAATATTAATAAACATATGCATAAAACCACTAATAGATCAATCAATAGCTCAAAGACGTTACACAAACCTACTATACAAGTTTGGGAAAAGGGCAAGGCATCCTACTGGGCTAGTGTCCACTGAATAAAGGAAGTTCCCGGAAGAGACCTCTTCGAAGCCATGTAAGTGGATGAAGTGGTCAAGGGATGTCCAAGTAGGTGGGTGTAGGCCGAGGATGCAATGTGTTACCTGTGGGTGCCTTTGTAGAAGGCGAGTTGTACCTATCATGGATACAATTCTTTCCAAACCCATTTATGCCTTTTATTCTTTTTGTTATTTCATTTTCTTATTTCTTTTTTCTTTCCTTTTTTTCTCCAGAGATAATTAGGGGACATTATCTTGGCATGGTGACTAGTGGTGACAGCGTTACCTACAAGTACTTTCACATAAATGATAAAGTTGGCTCGTGATGAGTCCCCCTTTCCTTTGATCATGCAACCAAAGGTCATTGCCCTAGTGTGGTAACCAGCTGATGGCAATGTCATACTACTAGGTACCCATGGACCTAATAGGTTGGCTTGTGATGAGACCCCCTATCCTCTGGTTAGGTCTTGTCTTATTATTTTTAGGGTCCCTCTTATTTCTTGTTAAGAATCCTTTTATTACTTTCTTGGGGATCCCTAGGTGAAGCATATCGAGGTTTTATTCTTAGGCTTTTATCTTTTACCAGCTTGCTTTTACCTTCTGGGCCTTTAGCCCCTTCTTCCCACTAGATAAGGTGCAATCCTAAAAGAGGTCAACCTAGTGCCCGGACAAGTGGAGTGGGATAGGTGAGCGGGAAACAAGATGGAAAAGTGAAGCTATGAAGGGAGCAGGTGATGGCTTCTCAGAGACAAACCCAGTGGCTAACCAAAACCAACAAACATAGGCTTACTAAGACACCCTGTCAATCCCCAAAACATGGTCAAGTGGGCAAGTGTAAGATCCAAGCAGTTGTTAGAAATAAAAGGAATTAGATGCATACATTCAATGGTTTTGATGATCAAAGTGACACATACCATGATACCTGAACTAATTACCTCATGAAGCAATAACCCTCTCTGACACAAGACCAAGTCGATGGTGGTGGAAGCTGTTGGTTCTGAGAGGATATGGATGCTAGAAGAGAGAAAAGGTGGGCCCTCCAGGGCCATGCCGAAGTCAATCCTACTCTCGGTACTCCATGTCTAGGACCTGTGGGCCTCGAGACATGATCTCCTAGTTATCCCTGAAAGTGGGGGATAACATACATCTAGTGAATTTGTGATGCATTATAGAGATGTTGCATGATATGGACCTTTAAATCCATAGAAATGATAATTTTTCACAACAAATCCTAGGGACTCTGTGGGAAAATCATCTCAAAGGTTGGAATGAGGGTAGACCCAAAAGAAGTGAGAATGGTAAGAGCCTTGCAACCTCACACAAATATCTCTCATAGTTGAGCCTTTCTGAAACTCAAGAGTATTCTAGAAAGTTTGCCACAATTTAACCTTGCCTATGGAAGTGTTAAAGAAAGAAACTATATTTTTTTTGGACCCAAGAATGCTAAGACATATTTGAGTTTTTGAAAGATAATATTATAAACACAATGACACTGAGGTTATAGATTGGGACAAACCATTTCATGTATGCATATTATTGTTTCATGTCCAACAATTGACCAATGAAGCATGCAATCTAGATAAAAAAAAATTATCATTTCATTGTATTTGGTAGTAGAAAGTTGTCATCGACTTAGAAATACACAACAATTGAAAGAGAAGTATTGGAAATTATAATGATGATGATTAGCATCCATTAAGAGAAAAAAATACTACGTTAGTTGTTGGATTTGAACCCATGCCTTTTAAGACCAGTTTAGGCTAATCCTAAAATACCCAAAAGTTCAGGATGACCACCTAGACAAGTCTAGTTTAGCCATAAGTGTTGGATACTTAAATACAAGTTTCAACTTATTATTAAGGGATAGAAATTATAAGCCAAATAAGGTTTCAAGTCACCTTGGATTGTGCCAGGTGCCAAAAGTTATAAGCCCACATTGATGGAACTATCAAAATTAATCCAAATGAATATATTGAAAAATCAATAAATAATAAAAATAATGAAGTAGAGATAATTTTTGGATTAATGTGGAAACCCATTTCTAAATTGAATATTACAATACCACTCATCTTTCAATAAACACACTACATAGTTGGTTCATACATAAATAACATCATGACCAACTCACAAGCCATTGTTAATTTGACATAAGCTATTAACATATTGCTTAGCAACTCTAAAATAATTCTTTTGAAAATTGAAACACTCCAAATATAGAAGGGTTCCTCTAAAAATCTTGATTGACATCATCAAGCGAAGAAAGACAACTTCGCTCTTATTTCAATGAGACTTCCATCTTCTTTTTCCAAGGAAATCCTCACTAAAAACCCTCAGAGTGCTTCCTGATAATTTATGGATGGTAAACAGAGTAAATTGTTATCCTGGATTACCGGTCATAACCCCAAAGGGATCAAGAGAGTTGAATGGGTGACCTCCCCAACTGATCACTAGGGGAGAAATATCACGTCAGGCTCAAGACTTCTTGAACTAACCCTTGGAGCTTAGTGAGATTTCCATCTTCATATTCTTTACTCTTCATTTCTTAGTCATAGTGGAAACGTGGGTTTGGTTCTATTAGAAGAGGGAGGAAACAAAGGATGCATGCCCCAACTTTGGAGAAAACACAAGAGGAAATAATTTGAGATGCACTTACAAGGGGTGGAAAAATCAGCCGAATATCATGAAAATGACCCTAAAAAGGAAACAAAGTTGAACAAAAGCGAATGTGATCGACGGTCTATAGAATGGTAGCTAAGGCAATTTCCATTTCAATAGTATTTTATCATAGTGTTGCTTTGGGTATCAACACACTAGAAGGATGGATTGAACCTGGTTAATAGCCACACGCCCTAACCAACTCGACTACTCTAGCTGAAATATTACAGTGCAGAATTTTCATGAACATACTTCATTTGAATGATAAAATGGAGTTGACACAACTGTGTTTCCTTGATTTTTGTTATCTCCAGATATGATACAATTCCTTGTCAATTGCATATGTCGTTGTATTTTAGTTGTGATAATTCCACGTTGCTACTATGGAGACCTGGGATTGAATCCCAACGACCACATTTCACATTTCGAAAGATGGTATTTTTGTGGGAAAACCCACACATTTAAAAATAGTGTTAGAATTTCTGAACAAAGTATGCATTTTCAAGGGAAGTTTCTGCATAGAATAAAAGGTTATTAGCTACTTGATGTCACTCATCGTGATGAAGAGGAAGAGAAAGAACTTGAAGGTATTAAAAGAGATTGTGATGAACTATTGTTTTGTGGATTGTGGTAACTCTGTGCTCTCAAAAAACAAATTTGGGGAAATATAACAAAAGAGAATCCTAAGATTATTTGAATTTTTGTTGGAAAGCCATATCCTAAGCCATATGTTTATTGTAAATATTTATTTACATCTTTACCATTAACTCAAATATTGATAATAAAAAAAATCGACTGTTCAATCCTCCTATAAACCACAACAGTAAGCAACAAGGTCGTGGAAACATTTCAATTCAGTTCGACATGGATGTGATTATCACTCAAACTTATTATATGCACATACCAACAACAAATACAACTTATTATATGAACATACCAACAACAAAGACAAACATACTTGAAATCTCTTCAAATCCAAAACAGAAGCCACATCTGATGGGGAAATTCATATCAGAGGTAGGTTTCGATCCTGGGACCTGTGAATTGTTGTGTTCATGTATTGGTTTGGTGTAGTGGTTAGCACTCTAGAATTTGAATCCAACTACCTGGGTTCAAATCCTGGTAAGACCTTTTCTTCTTTTACCCAACCGACAATATTTGATCATTTTCCAAATCCAAAATTGTTAAGAAGCAAAGTGATTCAAGGATAAATCATCCACTGACAAGGTTGTCCCAAATCTATGATCATTTCCCAAATCCAAAATTGCCTAGAAGCAATGTGATTCAGAAATAAATCATCCATTCACAAGGTTGTCCTGAGATCTCTTCAAATACAAAAATATCTATGATCATTTTCCAAATCCAAAATTGTCAAGAAGCAAAGCGATTCAAGGATAAACCATCCACTCACAATGTTGTCCTGAGATCTCTTCAAATCCATAAAAAGGAGCCAGATATGATGGAGAGATTCATATCAGACCCGGGTTTCGATCCTGGGACATGTGGGTTATGGGCCCACCACACTTTCGTTATGCCACTCTGATAGCAGAAAGAGAAAAATCGAGATGAAAAGAAAGTAAAGGGTATTAATCGCTTTTTATTATTTCTATACTTCATCATAAATACATCATCATGCATATGGAATCTTTGTTATCGGGTTCATTTCCCGGCAACGAAAAGCAGTATTTTATTGCTTCGGGTTCATTTCCCGGCAACGAAACTCAACTTTTTATTACTCTTTGGCTCTGAACATTTGGAGTGATGGGAATCATCCATCCTGACAGTAATAATAATATGAGAATTGAAATAGGAATTCAAAATAATAGTTACAGTAAATGAAAAAATTTGAAATAACAATTATAGTAACAATAACATAATTTAGACAAGATGATACCTATTACCAATTAATAGTATTGGAGAGTTGAATTGCTTCACTTTTTTTTGTTTATCATATGAATATATTACATTTTTTTCCAAATTTTTTTTGGTGGAAAACTAGTTGAGTACTTCTCCATGAATCATGGATGGTAAAAGAGATAAATTGTCAATCTTGATTACGGAGTCTCATCCAGAGGAGATCAAGAAAATTGAACCCGTGACCTCCCCAACTGATCACTATACAAAATACATTACATTATTATCCCAAGTAAGAAAAATACATTACACTATTACCTATGGTTGTTGGAATAGCTCGTGTGGTTGTTAACCTAAAGGTCAAAGGTTTAACTCCCCCTGGCACTAATACAATACCATGGTTCATTACAAATTGTGTTCTATTATGAAAAATGTATGTTTAGTACCATAACACTTCAACGAAAATGAAAAGGAAGGGTGAGCAAATGTTCAAGTGGTCTCACAAATAAGAATATGTGTTCATTTCCTTGGAGGTTATAGGTTTTCATCTAGAGAAGAAAGGGTATGTACATTTGATGTTTGGCTATGTTGTGACCTTAAATTAGTTATTATTATTATTATTATTAAACCAAACATATCCTCTCCAACACTCCAAAGAAAATAAAAGGTGGAGTAAAGCTTACATACGTCAAGAATAATAGATAAAGAGGGGTCATTCATTCATGGACAAAGATAGTTGCAATGGACTTTACCCATGAAGATAATTTATTCACTTGGTAATATTCTTATTTTTTCATTGTATGGTTTTCTTTTTTCCCTCAACGTTACTTAGACAACATATTGTAAGTTCAAATTATTTTTAAAAAATTGCAAATGCAATGTTTATAACATTTTATATTTATATATTTTCATCATTAAAATATTGATAAAAACATTTGAAGAATGAGAGAAGTAACTCTATGCCTTGACAATGAGAGAGTATAATGAATGAGAAACCTCTTAGAGGGGCAATCTCTTTTTACAATAAACAAATGTACAAGATGAGATGCTCACTAAAACTAGGTCTCAGCAGTACATATAGGAGATAAAGGGTGCAATTACAATTAAAGGGTCTATTATATAATATAAATACTTAATCCTAAAATTGGATATTGATTATTATTATTATTATTATTTTTAAATAAAACAATTTATCATAGTTTAAGAAAGACGAGTTATTAACCCATTAAAAATAATTTTAGAACTTACTTCAACACCCAAAAAACTATTTCAACTTAAATAATATTTATAAAAAATTAAGTATTATGTATTATCATTGTTAAGCCTACACCACTAAGATCACTAGAAACTTTTTCTGAGTTTCTGGAAGCCTCCTTTTAGATTGGATTTTTTATTTTTCAAGTTCTACCGATCCATCTGCGCTTTGTCCCTTTATGAGTCGCAGATATGCGTGATTTTCCCTTGTATGACCTACAGATGTCTGCTAGTCATAGTGTACACAGTCACGGATCTGTGTAAGAAACTTGATGTTTTATCCTTTCTCTTAGTTTTGGAGGATCTGGCTTTGTTCTTCAATATAATCTGAGCCTTTTGGGTTTTTTTTTTCTTTTGATTGTTGTGTTAAGTCTCTGAAAACTTTGAAATCATCTGAAAGATATTTCTTTTGGTTAGGTTAGTATTTTGGTGATAAGGTTTTTTAGGTGGGTTGAAAGGCCAGTCGTGTGTAGTTGGGTTGAGTTTCCAGTTTGATTGTTGTGTTTCAGTGATTCTTGATTGTTTTCTTTCTTCCTCTTTACCTTATTCCCTTTGTTCATAAAAGAAAAAGGAAAATCACATCTCATTTTATTTTGATTTCTTTTAGTAACAGAAAAGACAAAACTACTTGTTTGTTGGTCATTCTTCTCTAGTTCCATTGTCTCTAAAATTTTCAAGAAAATAATTTTATTACTAGCACTCAGGTATTTAGGCATGTTGTTTACTTTGGTAGAAAGAAAAAGAAATTGAAAAAAACTAGATTTTTGCTATTTATGTCTCTTTCTTTCTTTGTATTGTTTGCATTGTTATTTGAAAAAGAAAAAGATACTAGCATAGGAAAAATTTGCATTTCAAAGTTTGAAGGATTTTTCATGCATTTTATTTTTTGAAACTCTTTTTCATTTGAAGAATTGGTGTAAAGTTTTCTTTGTCAGTGTTCTTATAAGTTTCATTTTTGCAAGAGTCTCAAACAAAATCAAATGCCACTCCATACCCTTTGAGTAAAAAAAACCACTAAAATGAATGCTAAACTTAAAATGTAATGGACTTTGTTTCTAGGGTCCACAAACAAGTTTAGGGTTAGGTCCTTGGTTTAGGTTCATAGATTTAATTTCTACAAGGCCAAAAAATAAACATAGGATTATGAGTTAGGAAGAGTCTCAAATCCAATTGTCATATAAGTATAGCCGAGAATCTCCTCTAACATAGGATTCAAACATGTGGTCGCGTAAAATATTCAGGTTTAGTTACCCTACCCATATGTTCAATTCTGACTGTCGACTGTAACCCCCAAACATTGATTGTGAGTTGATGACCTTAGTTTCTTTTCCTAGGGATATCAAGGGTGACTACGAGGGTTTGACATGGTACCTAGGATGAATTTTGTATCACACTTTTCAGTACTGCTGGAGGGCGCCCTACGAAGCATGGGTGATTGCACCGGATAAGGTTGGTCAGTGGAGGTTAGGATAACTGCTTCTCGCTCCTTAATCAACCCATGCCTTCATATGGAAGTTCCCTTTCCACTTCTTCATTTCTTTGGACTCAGGACCTTATCCACTTGGGCTGAAGATTTGGAAAAGTTGTTTTCTTGTCATGTTTCTCTTAGGATGTTTTAGTGGAGTGTTGCTTTGTATTGTTGGCCTTAGTTTGTGTCAGTATCACCTATTTTGGATTGTTGATTCAAGGTGGTTAACCAACCACTCCGTTGGTCAGGAAGGACCCCTAGTCTTTCTCTTGAAAGTGTGGAGCCACCTCCTAGAAGGCGTTGGTTTTTATACCACTAGTCCATCAAAGTTGGTGTGTGAGACTTTTATGGGAATGAACAATCCTGCAAGGGACAAACCTGTGCATAAGAATTATTTGGCCAAAGTTATTGAGGATACCAACCAAGGAAACCCTACCAAAATGGATTCTCATTCTTTTCCTCTCTTTGGATAAGTTGTTTCCCCCTTGATGGCTAGTTTGAACATTCCTGGGTTGAATGCATGACTACCAGTTTGTTTTTGGACCACTATGAATGTCCCAGTTTCCAAATGATCTTGATGTTTATTATATAAGAAATTTATGTCATGGTCATCATATGGATGTTGATCCTTTATCTTCTACATCCGTGAAGTCTACTCCTTCTCCTTCTCCCTCTTCTAGTGAAATTCTAGCTACTGGTAACCATAAGTATAAAAGGAAGAGGAACAATAAGAGTAAGAAACAAAGTTCACCAACCTCTGCTAGTCATGTTGGGGACCTGCAACCAGCCTTTGCAATTCATGTTGGAAGTAAAATTCCATTCATTGCTATTCATATTGGTGTTGAATCACCAACCCTTGCAAGTCATATTGGAGTCATGTCACCAACCTCTTCTAGTCACGTTGGAGATGTTTTTTCATCCTCTGCAAATCATGTTGGGGGAAAACAACTAGCCTCTGCGAGTCATGTTGGGAGAAAAATTCTGGTCACTACTAGTCATACAGACGTAAAGTCACCAACATCTGCGAGTCATGTTGAATACAAGCAACCAGTCGTTGCAATTCATGTTGGGGGCACGAGTCTATTCACTACTAGTCATATTGGAAAAATGTCACCAACCTCTGCAAGTCATGTTGGAGATCATATACTAACCTCTTCAAGTCATGTTGGGAGAATGTCACTAGCTGTCACAAGTCATGTTGGGGGAATTGATATGGTTGAGAAGGCTAGAAGTATAAGAAGTAATCCAAAGTTCCCTTGTAATATATGCAAAGGAGATCACCTTACTCATTTGTGCATGTTTATTGTCATGGTACAAAGAGTGTGGTCCTTGTCTGAAGGCCCTTCTAGTTATTTGTCGTCTTCGGTTTACCAATAGTCTAATCAATCGTTGGTTGATGATGTGATCATGCCAATCTCATCTTCGATCAATACCACTCTTGTTTTGGGGGGTGATGCATCTCTTGACCATGTTGTCTCGCATTGTATTCAATCATTGGTTGAGGAAGTGGTTGTGTCGATGCAATATTCATCTAGTACCACTCTCATCTTGGAGAGTGACCAGTGTTCCAAAGTGCTTGATCTGACACAATCTTCAGTTGATCCCACTCTTATTTTGGGTAGTGATGCATCTTTCGAATATGTCTTTAGCATTTCCAGTTTAGTACTTTCTAAACAAGGGGGAATTCCACTCTCTTCAAGTATGTTCCCTCCAAGTCCTAGGATGGTTTCCTTTGATCAAAATGATGTTGTGGAGCCTCTCCTTCCTTCTTTTGCACCTTTCCAGATAATGGTTCTAGTTTAACCTATGTTGAAAGGCATTCATCGATGTATTGTAGATGAAGGATCCTCTGCAACTATTTTATCCTCATCGACATGGAAAGCACTGGGTTGTCCCAAGTTTTTGTCAACTACAAGTGAGTTTTTGGCTTTCAACAGAAGACCTAGTGAAAGTCTAGGGATTCTTCCTCAGTTGTCTATCACATTAGGTGGGAATATTGTTCTAGTCAATCTATTGGTGGTTCCAGAACCTTTAGACTCTAATATTCTCCTTGAGCATGATTAAGTTTATGCTATGAAGGTGGTGGTGTCTACGCTCTTTCGTGTGATGCATTTCCCTCACAATGAAAGCATTGTCACTATTGATCAACTTTCATCTGATAATCACCATCATGGTTCAAATTCAGCTCAATTTCCCCCTTTGTGTGTTCCTAGTGTTTGAGTAGACTCTTCCCCACCACGGGTGAATTATGTGGCATCTTATCCTCAATTTTCAACTACTCCTACTATGGGATATTTACAATCATGTTTTCCTATCGAGATAAGGTATCGACAATTGATCATGTGGTTTATCCAATGGGGGCATGGGATCCCTTTCTTCCCTCTATTGGCTCGAGTAATTTTTTGTTTCCTCTTGAGACTCATATTAATGTTTATGATACCTCGAGCCCTGGTATTTGTGTGTTGTCAAGCCCCGGTTTCATGGATACTAAGTTGCCTTCAGATGAGGCTATCCTTGAAGCTATAATTATGGATATTCAACCTCCTCTTGAACTGGAAGCTGTAAAAGTTGGTTAGCAAACAATCCCTTGGCTTGAGCCTAGCAATGGGCTCTACCTGGAGAAATACTATGCATAAGCCAAAAGGTTGTGTGGTCCTCTGTACATATTGTACTTTTATGGTTTCTTGTTTTCAAGTTTTGTATCCCTTAGCACATGTTTTTACCATAGGTTTCTATATTGGACTTCTTAACTTTCAGATAAGTGTTTTTGGTCTTATATACAGGACTTTGGAGACAGTTTATTTGGTAAATTTTCATTCCATGTTGATCTGTTCTGACCAGTAATGATCTTGAAACTGGCATATAGGTTATATTTTCCCCTTCATGCATTTTTGCATTATCCGTTTCCTATTTCATTTTTCCTTAGGATCAACCCCACTAAGGTGGGACATGGAACATCCTTTGTTGTTTAGAAGTGTCATAACTCATGTGGTAGAGCCTATCTTCCATGGGAACCGTAGCTTAGAACCCCTTTTGCATTTTTGTGCCCATGCTGCAAGTTTTTTATCAGGATTGGGAGACATGTTTAGTTCTTTCATGACTTTGCATTGAAGTTGCATATCTTCTTCTCAATATTTTTCTGGCCATTACATACATGAATCCCCCTAACACATGTTGATACTTATGTCAACACCTCTTTGAATTATTCAACATGTATTGTGTTTCTTACTAGCATATAGGGTAGGGTCATTTCCTCCTGCACGATGCATTTCTCTGTAACATTCACATATATTCCATAGGATCCACCCCATTCATTTTCAACATCATACCTTCAAGATACTTTAAAGGTTTTGTTTACGAATGGTAGAGCTTACCTCTCCATGGGTGTTCTAGTTAGTACCTCACTGACATTTTTGACACCTATGTTATAGTTTTCTTGTATGCTCGGAAGCCCTCTTTAGTCGTGTCATGTCTATGTGTTGAAGCCTCATGACTTCCTTTCAATCTTTTTCTACTAAATTACCCATGGGGCTTCCAAAATTTTGTTGAGTTGTAATTGCATTGCATATTATCCACTCGCTCTTTTAGCCTTAATGTCGGCTTCAAATTTCTATTGTTGAATAATTTCCTTATGCATTACTACCAATTGCTAGCCTTGCAATTTATGCCTTTGAGACTCTACACCTTTATCCCTGGAGGAGACATCCCCATGAGTGTTCTTATCCTACACATGCCTCCTTGCATTGAACATAGGTATGTTCCTTCCACTTTGGAACTAGTTTTCTTGCCTACAACACTAGTCTCCTCCACTATGCTATGACATTCTTTTATTATTTTCCAGGATTTAATAACATGAAAAAGACAAAAAAAATAAAAATTAAATTAAAAGAGGGGACAAAAGCGTCTATCTTTTGTTGGCAGTGGTCTTGTCACCCTTGAACAAATCACAATATGAGTCGATATCTCAATATTTTGTGTTTAGTATGGCTTTAGGATACTTTTTCTCGTTTTTTAGTATAATCTCCTATGGTTGGTTATTCTTCCAACCATATGGAGCATTTGTTGATACCTCTTGTATCACGAATGTATCCTAGTTTATAACCCATGCCGCCTTAGTCACATAATGTGTCATTCTTTTGTTCAAGGGAAGTTTTAGCATGAGTCGACCATTCTGTAGAAAGTATCTAACCTTTCAAGTCATCCTTCCTGTGTCAGTCAAATACATCTCATCATCACAAGTATCTTTGTATCTCACTCGTGATAGTATACAAGGTCCTCATTGAATTCCTTCTAGCGGGTCTACTCTTATCGACTCTGACACATTGCTCTGAGAGTATGACATAGAGTTGCACCCTGAGCCTATTTCCATCATTGATAGGTAACATTGTGCTCAATAAATGACAAACCATCATTGGTCATTGACTGAGCAGTTTCCCTTTTGTTCGACATAAAAAATAATCATCACACATAGGGATTTTTGTGGTACCTTGGTTTCCATTTGACCCCATTGGTGGATTCCTCATCTTTTTCAGTATTATTTATCATTGGATAATATTAAGAGATTCTTTCTCGTGTGTTATTCTATATGGTGCATGCCGGAGTCGTACCTCGGTGTGGTCCTTACAATTTGTCGATCTTATTCCTTCCAAATATTTGGCCTTCTGCTAACCCTTGTGATGAATGATGGAGGATGTCTTAATGCCTTCTTTCCAGTGGATTTCTTCCTATCGACTTCGACATATATTGCTCTAGGACAAGGATCTAGAGTTATTTGTCGTACCTTGGGGCTTACAGTCATTAGTGGAAGGTTCCTGATCTGAATTATTTTCGGAACGAAATGAGAGCAGAGATATAACACAGAAATATTCAAGGATATTGCAAGAGACACAACAATATAACATAGATATATCAGAAATATAACAAGAGTCACAGTACACAGTAATACATGATTTCTATTAATGAAATAAATGTACAGAGACTATAAAAATATAGAGTGAAAGACTCGCTAGAATGGTGGCAGCTTATCTCTGAGAAGAGATGTAACGGCTATTCGCATTTGCAAGAAGATGATTATTACAATGAGGCTCTAAGGGAATTTTTAACATAAGGAAAATCCAAAACCCTAACCCCAGAAGATGAAAAGCCAAAAGGTTTGCAGGCCCCGATAGGGGTAGTTGATATGTACACTTCTCAGGGGCGTAACTTTGGCATACGATCTCTGTTTCGGGCGCACGATAGCTCATTGGAAAGATCTATATGAGGACTACAACTTTTGATGTGAACATCATTGAACGAAGTTCCATGGTGCTCCCCATTTTCCCAAAAAACATCGTTTAAGGCCTCAAAAGTTTGGGACCCGAAAAAACTGCTAAAAATAACAAATTACCAAAATTGCCATAAAATTGTTTTGAGCCGGTTGGAAAAGGTGGGTGGCCACCGACATCCACCTAGATCAATCCTCCCTCCTTAGGAAGCAATGGTCTCCATTGCGTTGAGTGTTATGGGAGAGAGAAAAACATTTGTTGAATTTACATCTTGATGAGCTGCTTGCCTTGTTGGAGAAGTTGCACTGCTTATCTTGTGGAAGGTTGTCACGAACCTGTTGTTGGCGGGGTTGACTCTGTTCAACCAGTCGGGCTATCTGAGATGACTGTGTGTAGAAGGAATATTTGTGTTTTGCTGCAATCTTGTTGAACTACTTCTGTTGGATAGAAGGTGCTTGGGCCAAGGCTGTAGTGGTTGCAGTATCCTTTTGTTCCCCTTTTGAACAGATTGTGAAGAAACTGAATTTTGTAGTATGAGATATTACTACCTTGTGGCACTGTTTAGGTGGGACAATAGTTGGAACTACCTCTGGTATTCTATAGAGATGATACCCTAGAGTAACAATGACACTATGGGGTCGAGACTCATAAATAGCATGGCGCTTCCACATATATGGTTGGCCCAACAAAACATCACAAACATCTAATGGGGCAACATCACATAATACATCCTCCTTGAAGGGCGGATGTCGTATGACAATCAAAACTGTTGGTTGAAACGAAGATCTCATCCTTGGCGAAGCCACCTGATGTTGTATGGTTGGGGGTGTGGTGTTGTCGACAATCCCAATTGTTTGACGACTTCTGCTGAGATGAGGTTCTTCTAGCTTCCGCTATCAACAATAAAATGCAGCGGGGACTCCTTCACCCACATCTGTGAAAGAAAAAGGTGCTCCCCCTCTTCAGGATATGTTGGTTCTTCTAGTTGAATTATTGCGGTCACGACAGTAGAAGTGGGGTCTGCGTCGATGATCTATCTTTTACCAGTATTTTCATAATCATATTTTGAATTAGGGTTCAGATCCTTGTCTTTGATCTCAACCACCAATGACTATTTTGAGCGACATTCATCAGTGTTGTGCCAGGGGATTTTGTGGAAATCGCACCATTTTCCAGTGTCCTTCTTCGTCTTTTCGTGACCCTTCTTTTCCTGTGGCTTAGACTGGTTTTTAGGAAGTTGTTTGTTAGGGTTGTCTTTCTCATACTTTGGTTGTTGTGGATTTGTAGATCCGAACTCCTGTTTGTTCTGGTGCTTAAACTTCTGCTCGATTTTAACAGCATATCGATAAGTAGAACCGAGTGATGAGATGTCCAGAAAATCCATTTCAGTTTGGATGTATCTGTGTAGAGCCCCACGGTATTTTAGAACCAAATGTCGTTCGGAGTCCTTGATACCCAGCTTGGTGCGCAAGGTATGGAAAGTATTGGTGAACCCTGGAACTGATTGGTCCCTCTCTTTCCGTAGTGTGGTCCATCTCATGTATTGTTCCTCATAGTTGCCAATAGGGTAATATTGTTCCTTTACCGCATCCACAAAAAAATCCCATGTTGGCTCGGCCCCATATATTCTAGACTCCTCTATGGAACTTTGTTCGTAGTAATTTTCCCACCAATGTTTGACACGAGGGAGAGCTTTAAGGAGAGAAAAGGTGATCTTTTCTCTGTCAGAAAAATTGTGAACAGAGAAATAACCTTCTAGCATGTTTAACCATTTGTCTAGTGCTTCTGCATCTATCTCTCCTTCAAATACAGGAATATCAAAATTAACTTGTAACTTGAAAGGAGAGGTGCTTCCAAAGTGGTTGTTTGATGAAGATTCTCCTATTGCTATCGACAGGCGTTGAAGGACGTGGGAAAAATTTTCCATCATTTTGTCCCTCTATCGCGTGAGAGCTTGCTCAAGAAACAGATTGATAGAATCGTCTGCTCCGTCATTTTTCTTTTCTTCCGGCATGGAGGGTTTCTTGGGCGTGCGAGAGGGATTGTCTTCAAGAGAGAAAAGCTTGAGACCCAACTTGCTATACTCGGACCTCGTCGGCGACATGCACTGAAAAAATGATCAAGAGAAGCCTGCTCTGATACCATTGATCCATATTATTTTCGGCACGAAATGAGAGCGGAGATATAACACAGAAATATTCAGAGATATTGCAAGAGAGACAACAATATAACAAAGATATATCGGAAATATAACAAGAGTCACATATATATATAGTAATACATGATTTTTATTAATGAAATAAATGTACAGAGACTGTAAAAATACAAAGTGAAAGACTCGCTAGAATGGTGGCAACTTATCTCTGAGAAGAGATGTGACGGCTACTTGCATTCGCAAGAAAATGATTATTACAATGAGGCTCTAAGGGCCTTTTTAACATAAGGAAAATCCAAAACCCTAACCCCAGAAGATGAAAAGACAAAAGGTTTGTGGGCCCTGATGGGGGTAGTTGATACGTCAACTTCCCAGGGGCGTAAATTTGGCATACGATCTTCGTTTGGGATGCACGATAGCTCGTTGGAAATATCTATCCGAGGACTAAAACTTTTGATGTGAACGACATTGAATGAATTTTCCATGTTGCTCTCTGTTTTCCCAAAAAACGTCGTTTAGGGCCTCAAAATGACCTCGGAAGTTTGGGACCCGAAAAAACTGCTAAAAATAGCAAATTACCAAAATTGCCAGAAAATTGTTTTGAGCCAGTTGGAAAAGGTGGGTGGCCACTGACATCCACCTAGATTAGTTCCCTTACTATTAACAATGGGAATAAATCAATGTCCCTTGATCGATAGATTATATCAGGTGTTCAACATCAGTTCATTTATTCACACTTGTTATATTGTACCATGGTACTTTGACACCCATTATCATCATTGGTGGCCCGTCTCACATTTTTTAACGGTATACATCAATGACTGGTAATAAAATGGTGTCTCACTATGTTCGACCCCAACACATCTATTCACATGGTGTAGACTCGTACCACAACGGATCGTTTTGAATAATTTGGGTGAAGTACGAGCATCACATATTTTGTGCTCCTACCCGACATATTTTACCACCCCTCAAACATTGGTACTTGCAAGGGATCATATTGTGCATTCCATTAGTTCTAGATATCATCTCATTTTGATTTTGAGACATAGCTCCATTGTGTATCCATTCGTGGATATGATCTAGTTTTTGCATGGATCCATTGTGTATTCCTCGTGGCCATGATTTCTACTTTATATATATCACATGGATCCATAGTGTATTGTCCATGGCCATGGACATCATTCATACTTTCATATATTCCATGGATCCGCAGTGTATTTGTTTTGGCAGCCATGCTTACATCACTCGTGAGCATGGGTATGCTCAACTTGGGAAGAGTATACTCTTACTTGATTTCTGTTGACGGTTTATGTTCTTGGATCAACTACTCGGGAAATTTCATTGGATCTACTTCATTTCATCCTCACCTCTCAGATTTATAATGTATTTCGGCCATCAGTTTCCCTTCTGACCTCACACATTAGGGAGCATCTATTATACCACAAATTTCCATATCAATTGCATTTGTGAGATCATCTATCCCTTGTCCTTATCTTGCAAACTTAAATCCCATCATCCTTCATCTAACTCATCTAAAAAACAACATGTTTGTTTCCATCCGCAAGTCACTAGTGTGCAAACCGTGGATTTTTGTGCCTTTCTAGTTTGCAACTCGCGGATGCCCTCAAAACATATGAAAAAATAAAATATTCCACATTTTTAGGAAGTTCTTTCAGTTAGGCTTGTTCCCAAACTCCCCTTGGCCTGTAAAAAATGAAATTCAACCACCTAAACCCCTTTAGGATGGTATAAATGCATGGATGACGAGGAAAAACTAGGTGCAAGATTATGCTAATGAATTTGCAAGCTTCCCTACTTTCCTTGATCCTTTCAGTCACATCCCCTTGATCTGGAACTTGTTTTCCAACATTCTTTCCTCTCCCATATGTGGTTGTAGTGTGTGTTCCTATCCCTTCTAAGTCATCCGAGGAAGATTCATCGTGATGATTTGATGCTTGAAGGACCACTGGAGGAACCTGGGTGGTTGGATTCGAGGCAGTGTTGGTGGTTAGAATCAGGTTGTGACTACCCACTTTCATTGTTTTCAATAAAATAGTTCTCTTTCCCTCCATACATGTGTAAATTGATTCAATCTGTTGATATATGTTAGTTTGCTTCATATTCTTGAATTTTCTCACATTATATGTATGCTTTGAATTCATAACTATGTTGTTGCAACATAGACTTGGTCTTCTTTAGTAGGTTGATACCAGTGGATATCAGGAGTAGAATCGACAGTGGAAAGCGAGGATCGACATTAGACGTATGATATAAGGTGTGAAGTCTCTCTCTCTCTCTCTCTCTCTCTCTCTCTCTCTCTCTCTCTCTCTCTCTCCTCAAAGTAGTTATTTTCTTATATCATTATTCTGTGTGAGGGTATCTTTTGTATTTTACATATGGTCTCGCTCTGTTGTGACATGACCCAAGGTCATAAGGGAAAAATCCTGTAATAGTCCCCACATGGAAAATATGGAAAAAAATTATTTACTCGACATTTTGTATAGTCATCAAGGTAGACAACTTTAATTTAGTGAATCTTTTCCAGAAGTGCACAGTTTGGGAGATAGTAAGTTTACCTAAAAATTCCAAGTCTAGAAAAAGGGGTGAAAAAAGACAAAGAAGTCATTTTCATATTGTTTCAGTTTTTTACTGGAGAATTAGATTGACAATCTGAGAGTTGTTATGAATTCTCTGTCATCATTATTACATATGTCTCATACAAAATTTTCTCTATTTCCTAATATATTTACTTCTATGAGTGACATAAGTTGGTGTCTGGGATTAATTGTATCATAATGAAAAGTGTGTAAAAGGGGTGAATTAACAATATTTAGATGACTATAAATTTCTACTTAGATCTTAGAATTGAATAAGAAAGTAGTCATTGGAAATATCTTGGAGAGGAGGATCCATATATCAATCCATAAAATTGATCTGGACAATTTAAGTTATAGCCAACACAAAAGAGCATGACTGGTGGCATTAGAATGCAAAAAAAATTATGCATTCTTTTCCAAAACTACGTATATATTTTTTGTCTAACAAAAAAAATTTGCGCACACATTTTCGTGTAGAATTTGGTATAGGAAGGGATTTTGGTTCTTGTATGAGAACCACTGCCATGGAATATTCTCATGGATCCTACAACCATGAGGAAGAGGTTAGAGGTTTGTATATCAGCATGGGAAATGTTGAGACAGTCTAATGGAAGAAGAGGTAAGAAAGAGACTGTAACTATGAGAATTATACAGAGAGAAGTGCATAGATACAAAGATGATAATGAAATCATTATGAAATCCCAAGAAGAGATACTTCAAATTCTGAACACACTGCAAAGGAAAGCCAATAAAGACTATGACACAAAATAAGCATATAGTTCTAGACAAGTGACAATATCCAGATCCCATAGTAGAAGGGACGAGCATGGGAATGAAAGGAAATTAAGGAGTATGAGTAGGTTCCATCATTCCCTAGAGAAATCCACTAGGAGAGATCGTGCAAGTTTAGGACAAAGGAGTAGCCCAAGTGTGTCTCTTGTAAGGAGGACGAGAAGAAGGCATGAGGAATACTTCTTGCAAGGTGAACTCGGGAAAATCAAGCCACCAAATTTTAATGGTGAGCATGGGAAGGGAGAATAGGTTGAAGTATGGCTATTGGAAATAAAGAAATATTTCTAGCTACATGATTATCCCTCCAATGTAGAAACAAGAATTGTAATATACCACTTCCAAGGAAATACAACCATGTGGTAGGATCAAATTAATCAAGCAAAACACCTTGATGAGAGGAAGGTCTCATGGGGGTAGTTCAAAGGATATTTCCAAGAGAAATATTTTTTTTGAGCATTATTATGAGAGAAAGATGAAAGAGTTCTTTGAACTCAAGTTGGAAAGCATGCCAATGGATGGATATGAGAAGAGGTTCTTTGAGTTGTTGAAGTATGTTAGCTTCATCAAGGATGAGAAAGTCAAAATCCAAATATTTATGAGTGGGTTACCCTCCTTCTACATTGACAAGATACAATATGATAACCCCAAGACATTTTAAGAAACCATAAAAAGAGAAAAGTAGAGGGGGGCTAGTCTTCCAAAAAGCTTCAAATGACAAGATAAAAGGAAAAGGGGATCAAAGGCATAAAGGTTTTAAGCCACCCTTTTTCAAGAACAACTCCCAAGCCAATCAACAAGGAAAATCAACCCAGAATGAGCACAAGACAATATATTCATTTGGGAAAAGGCCAAGGAAACAACCTATACAATGTTGGGGATGTGATCAAAATCACTTATATAGAAACTTCCCTCACAAAGGTGAAAGAATGAGGATTATCCACAACATTCAAGAGGATGAAACAATTGGACATATGGGAAGAAGCATGCCAAGGATTGATGTAGCCTTGGACAACAAGCAAGAAATGTATCAATCCCCCATGATTGAAGTGGAAGGTAAGATTGATAACCAACCCATAGCAATTTTAAATGATTATGGAGCTATCCATAGTTACATAAACTCTAAAATTGTTGAAATATTTCACTTGAAAAGGAGTAAGCATAAGAAATATTAGCTAGTTCAGTTGGCCACGAGAGATAAGAAAAAAATCAATGAGTTGGTTAAAGATTGTCCAATAGACATGAATGGACTTAGAACAAAGGTAGATGTGAAAATAATACCATTGAGTTCATATGAATGCCTGATTGGCATGGATTGGTTGGAAAAACACCATGTTATCCTAGAGTGTTACAACAAGACGATAACTTGTCTTGATGAGGGATGGAAACAGGGCAAGGTTCAAGGAAATCCAAGAGTTGTAGTTGTTAGAGAAATTTTAGCCATGCAATTCAAAAAGCATTTCAGGAAGGGATGTCAAATTTTTGCAGCCCATATGGAAGAGGAAGCGATAGATAAAGTGGAAAGTATTGAAGACCATCTAGTCTTGAAATATTTTGAAGATGTTCTTGGGGAAATTCCAGGATTTCCACCAAAAGAGACATTGATTTCCCTATTGATTTGGTGCCAAGAGTTGCCTCAGTGTCCAAGACACCTTACAAAATGGGAATTCCGGAATTGAAAAAGTTACAGATGCAAGTTGAAGAGTTGTTAAAGAAGGGGTATATACACCCAAGTGTGTCACCTTAGGGAACCCCAGTTCTTTTTTTGAAGAAAACAATTGCAGCTAGAAGAAGCAATTACTTTTGCAAATATAGTGTCAAATTCCATCTGCAATTGCTTCAGAAAACAAGTTGACACTATATTTGCAAAATAAAATTGCAAAGTACTTTTCAAATTGCAAATATAGTGTTAAATGATATCAAAAATTCCAGTGAGATGAAAAATATAATGTTGATGGAAATGCACAATGTACCATATGCTAGATACCCATGATATCAGAAAATAATTGCAGCTATAAGAAGCCAATACTTTTGGCTAGGAATGAAGAAAGAAGTAGCTAATTACATAGCCAAGTGTCTGGAATGCCAAAAGGTGAAAACATAGCATAGACATCCAACGGGGATGCTACAGTCGTTGCCCATTCCTAAGTGGAAATGGGAAGTGGTTACAATTGATTTATTACAAAGATGCCAAGAACAGTGAAGCAACATGATTCCATCATGGTGGTGGTAAATAAATTAACTAAGGAAGCACATTTTATTCATGTGAAGTCAACACACAAGGAAAAAAATATTGCAGATGTCTACATGAAAGAAGTTGTCAAACTACAT
>ML806745.1:0-37372 GCA_009831015.1 Picea engelmannii
AGTTTCAATGGTAATTATTTCATCATTTAGTTCTAAAAGTGACTTCCATGATCAATGAAAATCTCACTTGAGATTCCAAACCGGGTTATAATTTGATTGAACATGAAAAAATATGTAATCTTACCATCATATTTAATTGTAGGCATGGTCTCTTCCCACTTATTAAATTATTCTATAACCACAATAATATGTTGATGCCCCCCAGTCGAAATTGTGTTGCAGTCCACAAAATCCACCCCCCACTTGGTGAAGGAATCGATGGTGATCACCGTGTGAAGAAGGGCTAGATGCGAGCGCATTTTCTAAGTGAACACCCAGTAAGGGTGAAACTTCTTGACAACTTCGACAAAATCTTTAAAAATAGATGGCCAAAAATAACCAGATTGCAATATTTTTTGGGTTTCCGCAAGCCCAGATAGGTGACCACAACAAGCCCCGCTGTGAAATTCATTAAGAACCAACTCAGTCTCTTCGTGAGTCAAGAAACGATGAAAGATATTATCTACACCTTGGCGATACAAAGTGTCTCCAACGATAAGATATTTTTTAGCTTGATATCATATACATCATCGACTGTCTCTTGATAAATGCTGAGAGAACTTCAAGGTTTGAAGATATATTAAAATGTATCCATACTAGGGGTCTGAAAATGAGATAAGGAAAATGTGTTCATCCACGAGTGAATCGACATGAATGACGTCCTCATCTATTCGATGGAAGTCTGATATTAACTCAGAAAAAACTAGTGATTTCTTGGATTTCGTCGAAGCAAACTCGAGGTCAAACTCTTGCAAAATGACAATCCATTTATTGAATTTCCCCCCTATGATACACCTAGTAAGGACATATTGAAATGGATTGACATTAACAACTACGGTAGTTTTGAAAATAATTATATAGTGTCGTAATATTTGAACCTCGTGTACAACAACCAAATCTAGCTTCTTAACATGAGAGTACTTGAGTTCAGGACCGACTAATTTTGACTAAGGTAGTAAACGATGTTCTCATGGAGCTCATCATCCTCTTGAACTAAAACCATACCAACCTTCCCTTTAGACGCAGAGATATAAAACAAATAATCTCTACTATAGTCTAGAGGCTTTAGCAGAAGCATCCACACCAAGCATTTTTTAAGAGCATCGAAGGACTCCTGGGCTCACTCATCCCATATAAACAGAGTGTCCTTCTTCAATATATACATGAAACCCTTATTAATATTGGCATAGTTTACTATAAACCGATGTAAGAAGTTACATTTCCCATGTAAACCTTGAATCTGACAAATGTTGCACGGGGGAGGAAATCGAAGTATTTCCTAAACCTTTAAAGGATCCACCATGATCCTAGTCTCATAAACTAAGAATCCTAAAATATGACCTGACTTAACGCAAAAGATGCACTTATGAGGGTTTAAACAGATGTGATAATAGTGTCATATATAAAAAACTAGTTGAAGGTGGGTAGAGTGATCCACTCTCTTGAGAGAGTGAGCAACGAGATCATCAAGGTAAGCTTTGACTATATGCTTGAGATCATGAAAGTTGAAGGTCATGGCACGTTGGAAGGTTTCTCCGGCATTTTCAAGGCCGAAAGGCATTTTTTGGTATGCGAAATTACCCTGAGGAAAAATAAATGTCATCTTATGTTGATCCTCAGGTTTGATCGGAATTTGATTGTACCCTGAAAATCCATCCATGAAAGAAAAAACCTTGCTTCCCACACACTCGTCGAGAATATGATCAATGAATGGTGCCAGGAAGTTATATTTAGGACAAGCCTTATTCAGGTCTCGAAAATCCATACACATGGATGGTTCCTTGCATCTTATTCATGAGAACGGGATTGGATACCCATTCGTTCAAGGGAATTGGCTAGATAAAACCTGCATTAAGCAGTTTTTCCACCTATGCCTTAATAGTAGGGGCCTTCCTAGTATTAATAACTCTAAGTATTTTCCAAATAGGTTTAACATCCAGATAGGTTTTAATCTCATGTTCGACAATATGAGGGTCAATTACTAGCATCTCTTCATATGACCAAGAGAATACATCACACAATTATTTGAAGAGATCAGTGTAGATCTGAATTTCTTCAGGCGAACAACCCGCACCGATATATACATTTTCAATTTTACTAGGAATGCGAGAGATGTCAATCATGATGGTAGGATAAATAATCTCCATGTTTCCTTCAACATAAATTTCATGTGTATCAAGTGTAACTACGATGTGACCGACTATCTCACTCAAGGTAGATTTGAAATCGTCTTATTTGATCCTAACAAGATCTGGGAGGAAGTAAGAGCAATGATGCATATCATCCCATAGCCTATAAGAACCATTCATGGCCTCTAAGATCTCTTCATCCAAATGTAAATTATTATCGAGGCAAACATATGAGCAAGACAATGAAGTGGACGATACGAGCTTAAGAATAAGATCCTCCTCCTCCATATGTGAGGAGACAGGATCTAGGTCAGAAAAATAATAGAGAATAGCCTGATACACTATCTCTACTGCCAACAATGGCATTGGCATTCCAATATGTGACTGACCTTCACAAGACATGGTCGGGGAAGGTAGGGTCAAAGGATCATTAAAATACAAAGTGCGGAAAGGAAAGGACCTTATTGACGAAGAAAACCTACTGGACATGGTGTAAATGTGATGAATTAGTGCTATGAAATAAAAGGTACCCATAAGGGGGGAATACATTACGATACCAACATCCTTAGTTTCCATATGAGAATTATCAGTCATGGGGATTGAAGGTCCAACTCATGCATTGGGACTAGAATGCGCAAAGGAAAATTGATCGATCATCATGATCTTTTGTTCGTGAGGAAAACATAAAGTACAGAAAATGGACAATATGACTGTCATCATAGCATAAGTCCAATTATGCCCTGGTAACAAGTTATATTCAAGGGGTGCATCAACCACCTCATCCACCTCCACTGTCTTTCCACCTAAATTTAACCAGAAAGGTAGGAAGAATACCATGGGGACAGAAAGAATGACCATCAAATGCGGTCAACATGGTCGGATATTGAGAGAGGGTCAGAGTGCCAATATCTTTCCAACAGGTTAGGGACATCACACATGTTGTAGCACCTTCATAAATAAAAGTACATTTTATGGTATACTTTGAGTAATCCACATCGATTTGGAAGGCCACTTGGTAAGGCAAGCGAGGATGAACATCTGTAATGTCAAACTTAATAAGCTCAGAGACACACAGGTCTAGAGATCCTAATCTACATATAAAGGAATTCCTCTATGAAGGACACGTATGGATTACCTCCAAAGCTGACAACACACAAGGGGTTTGACCCAGATCTTTGACAATAGAGTAGTTCTAGACAACTCTAGCATTAGGGTTGTGGCTAGGGCATTTGAGTACTCCTTTCGAAATATGAGGCAGAGGCTCTGGATTTTTGATATGCAAAGGTGATTCTAGAGGATGGAGAGACTCTAGAAATCGAACAATATGTGAATAACTGTAATCGTGAGACTAAGTGGCTACATTAATCTAAGACTTAACCATATTTACTTAAATATGGTCGTCATCATGCGTCAGAGGTTTTTCACTCCCATTCGATGCTTTTTCGGCATTTTAGTATCTCTAGGCCATGTCTTTATTATGCAGAAAAGGATTAGTCAGCACAATAGGCAATATAGATAAGAGCCTCGTAGCTTCCTTGAGTTTGGGACACAAGTGGGTAAGGTGATCATCAGTACAATTCTTACAAGGTAATTTCACCTTCCGCTTATTTTTCTTTCCCTCACCACCATTAACCTTGAATCTATCATTGTTATTGTTGTCCTTGGATTTATTATCATTCCTCCCACCCTTATTATTGTTACCATGTATTTTCCTTTTATTCCCTCCTAGTTGTTGGTTACCATTTGGGTTGGTCGACGAATGTACATAATGCACATCTATCGACTGAGTGGGATTAGGGGAAAAATATGAAGCCTGTCCTCCTATAGACTGGCTTAGAGACAAATATTTCAACTGGATTGTCACCAAGTCTATATATTTAACATTTTTGGAGACTATAATGTCATTGGCATGAGGCCATATATTTTGTCTAGGGTCGTTGTTTGACCTCGGTGTGTCAGGAATAATTTCGTATAACATCCCAGACTGAGCATATATGAGATATAACTGTTGGGCTTTGAAAATATATTCCTCTTCAGATGTTACCCCGAATGTATAGACATCCTTAGAAATATAAGACAGTAAATACTTAAGAAACTATTCCAATAGGAACTATGGAGGAATGTAGGATTTGATCAACGTCTTCCATCTACGCCACTCTTGGATGTGATTTGAGATATGGGTGGATTTGTCCTGGAAGAGGGTCGATAGAAGTTCTGTGGAAGCATCATAACAAAACAACAATTGGAATTGGTTGAGAAAGACTAAAACCATCTAGTTAAAGTTACCATATGTCCCCCCTGGTAGCTCTATGTACCATTTCGCTGGGACCATCGTGAGGGTGTGTTAAAACAATATTAAATGAATAGAATCATCTTTAAGGGAATTTGAAGAGAACCAAAGATGAAAATTAGTGACATGATCACTAGGATCCTCACTAGTATTTTCCTTGAATGTCAAAATATCCAATGGAATATTGGTGGGGATGGGGGGCCATGAAGGATCATGGCGCACCAAATCATTCATTAATCTTGATAAGTCTAGAAAATTAAGCATGGCCAGGAAAGGGAGTCAGGGTTGTGGCATCTAATACCATGGTCCTAGGAAAGGTTGTTGTTGAGGAATCACAACCTATCCAAGGTTCTGGTATGCACCATGGCCCTATCCGGGATTGGAAAACCCCCCTCCAAACTGATTCATAAGGGGATGGTTGGGAACCATTCCAGTAGGAATGTTATAATGAGGGTTATAAATATTTCCCCTAGCCAGAGTAGCTCTAGGTTGGGGGTTTCCCAAAGTATGAAACTGACCTCCCCTAGGTGGAAATTTGGAGGATAGAGGTGGATTCATTGTGCCAAATTTGTTGGTCGGAATCAATGTGAAGGGGGTAGGTGTAAAGGAAAGAACATAAGTAACAAATTTCCTACCTAGTTGACCACTCCATCCAGGAGCATTAAGACTAGGATTAGAACTAGGGTGAAAATGAGGTTGTCTTCCAACCATAGGAGTTGTTTGGGGAATATGAGCACCTCCAAACAAGAATGAAATATGTGGAGGATCCATTCCCCCAATTCCAATACTAGGATTTGTATTCGTCACTGAAATGTATGACGAAAATTGCGATGTGATATTTGACATACCATAAGAGGAAGGGATAGAGGCCACATGGATGGACTGATTATTGTACCTAGCTATACCAAAAATAGACCCAAAGGGTTTGTCACTATAGGTTGAGTAACAACCATAGGTTGGATAGGAGTGATGTCCAAAACCTCTGGCACTACAACTGTAGTGGTTGAAGGCATAGAAGGAGTTCCATTAACTATGGTAGGTATGGGAGTTGAAGTAATCCAAATAAATTTCTAACTCGACTCAATAATCATACTTCTATGACCAAAATTTTGGTAGGTGGAGGTGTTTGTACCACAATTGATAAATTTATTCCTTTTAGAAGGAAAAGACCCAATATGCAGTGGTAACTTCAAAAAACGCTGAGACCTGCAAGGAAGTAGGTCTGGCTCCACGATGACTCAAGACTCAAGATAAAAAACAAGTCCTAAGGCCAACTAACAATCAAATAGCACACCCAAATAAACAAAAAGACCAATATGCACACAAACAGGATATAGTGGCTGAAAGGGGCCTCCCTCACTAAAGTAGGTATGCCTCACCCAATATGGGCCTGAGAATCCCTTCAAAACATCTGAGGTATCAGAATAAGTTATGAGGGCCCTCCTGGGATTAACAGTGAAGTTGGTCAGATCCCCTCGGAGAGGTAATCCTCCATAAATGATGTGTGTTGTCCGAACCTTATCTGACCCAGGGTACCTGCAGAATAACCCATGCAAGTAACATATGTGGCTACCTATGTCAAGAAACTAAATCCACCATGATATAACCAATGTGTAGGCGAACAGTCATAACTCAGTTCCACCGTATGGGCAGCGTAACAAAGCCTGGAATATTGAAATCACCCCCTCTCACAGAGGTAAATGCACTAGCAAGATCGCTAGATACGAATAGATCCCAAGAAATATCTCTAACACTAAGAACGTATTAGAGGGATATCTCTTCAACCAACAATGTGCACCCTTGTGCTTAACTCCAGTGTGAGTGGAGCCTCATGATTTCACCAATTATACAATGGATTTCACCTCTCCCTTATTCAGACACATATGTTGAGTTTAATAGCCTTGGAGAAGTTCACTCACAAAATCCTATTCCAAGGCTCTATATCTTAAGCTAGTTTGTGCACCCTGAAAAATAAAATCGTTTCTAATCAATTTTAAATTTATCAATGTTACTTTTAGTGGATTTGTTTACTCAAAAGATGTTGTTGTGAAACTGATGATGTTATGACTCAACAAGTAAAATAAATGAATATGAATATAATGGAAAGTCCTAAATTCAATTCTCAACAAATGATAAGATTTTCAAAATGCAATTTTCAATTCAACTCCACCATTTCAAATAAGATGCAATATTTCCATACATGTATCAAGATCAATAATAAGAACCCAAAAGATAAAATGCCATAATGCAAAATGTATATTTTTTGTATTTTCAATATGAAGAAATGAAAATGCAAGGACTAAACAACAACTTGATATATAAACCCTACTGTAAGCAAAAATAGACAAACCAAGCAGGATATCAAGAATCAAACACTCAGCCCAAGATGCAAGGAAAACCAATGAAAAAGAAGTTGAGAAAGAAAATACGCCCAAAAGTTCAACCAAAGAAAGGTTTCCTATCACTTTGTTGGCACTCAATAGTTATGAAAGAGACCCAAGAAGACTCAACAACCGTCAAAACTCACCCAACAAAAACCAAACTCAACAATCAAGAGAAAAGGGATGATGTATGTGACTGTCTAGGAAAACACTGTGTATGTACGCGCCCTATACAACAACAACTCAGGTATGTACATTTATGTCAAGGGAAAAACCGCGTATGTATATTAAAACACTGTCAAGTTAAGGATACGACCAAGAAACTTAGATTCAAAATGAAAATAGGTTGTCAAGCAATGAAATGACAAGAAAATTCAAGCTAACAGAGAGTAATCTAAGGCGAAAAACACTCCAAACCCCGAAAATAAGATTCAATCCCCAGTATGGTCTCCAATTCTGTTACGAGGAAAATCTCTCTATGGCATGGGATAAAGAAAAATAGACAAAAATGACTGTAGAAATAAACTCTAATATCAAGTATGCTATATAAACAAATAGGATAACAAGATAAGATAAATATCCTACCTGGTTCAGACGTTCAATGAAGTCCATTGTTAAGCGCTTGACTCAAAGCTATATACCTGCAACTTGTGATAAAAAACCAAGATACACAAGCATATGGTGATAATATATAAATTTAGCACATATAATAACATAATGCATCAATATTCAAAACAAATATGCCCATGGAATAACAATTCAAATATTTGCAAGACATTAATTGGACGATAAAATAGTATTTCTATTAAAAGATGATCAACAAAAGTGTATAAATGACAAAATTCTATGTCGACACGTCTCGACACATCCACCAAAGGTAAGCTCATATAAGAGAGACAATGAGGTTCTCCATCAAAGAGGGAAGAGCTTGGGGGTTGAACAATGTGTTTAGACTTTAAAGGACAAAGGGACGCAGACTCAATATGAAGTGAATAATTTCTCCAGAGTAACTTTTCTCTCAAAATTTAAAATCCTCCCCTTCCATAGCTTGGATATGACCCATTTATAGCCTTCAAATGGAACTGAAGGGCCGATTCAGAGAATTTCCAGTATATGGAAGGTCAAGGATCATGGATCTCATGATGTGACATGGAAACTCGACACCATTTTTTATTTTTGGGCACAAAACCCGATGTATGTGGGCTGTAATGGTGCAACCTATGTATACGCATGTTGTATAGTTGTTAGGGCGCGTATATGTGGAAAACTATTATTTTTAACTATGGGATCTACAAAAAGGGACTTAAAGTATGCATAGGGAAATGTAAAAGTCCTTTTGATCAAGTTGCATGGGGTGAGGAAAATATTTCTATAACAATGTATAAATCTGTATGGGTTTTGGGTATAAGGTAGTTGTCGAGTATGTGATGGATGAGTGAGTTCAAAGCTAAGTGTTTACTGTATGCGTGAACAAATAGGTAATTTTGGGTAGAATTGATGTATCTTATGTGAGCATAGTTTGCACCTATTGTAAGGATTGAATATGAATGAATAATATAAGAAGCCATCCATTATGGGCGTAGCCCAGTTTTGGGTGAACCATGTTAAATCTATGTGTTATGATGTATTCTATGTTGTGATGTGTTCTTTTCTATTCTTTTTGTTGCGCACATGTAGTATGAATGATTAATATGAATATGATATATGTTGGTTATGCACATATGTTGAATTATTAAGTAATATGAATTTGTCATACATTATCACACTCTTATGATTTCACGCATAAGGCATATTGAAGGTTGAATGAATGTTAAGTATGAATGAATGTTAGAATATTATCCATTCCCTTCATGATTACAGAAGCATGGCTCCTGCAGTCCCCCTAGGTACCTCAGGTGATAATTCACCTTCTTACGAGTGATTTTGAAAGAGACGATATCTTTACGATTTTGTTCATGATTTAATGTTGAACCCCGAGTCTTCCCATTGCGCTCCAAAAAATGGTTCTATTGTTTGGATCACGATCTTTTACTGAGGTGGATGTGGAGACCTACTAAGGATGAGATTCAACAATGTTTGGACATGAAAGAGATTGATTTTTTTTATAGATCAGAATACGAATCCATGGACCAGTGTAGAGAAATGGCTACAAAGGTTTGTGTTTATAGATTTGCATGAAATTTTCTTTGTTAGTTTTCAGAATATTTTAGAGGAGTGGATCTAGAGATTAGTTGAACAAAATAGAATATTTTTCACTATTGTTCTGAGAAATTGGACTCCCAAGTTAATTCAACAAGTCAATACTATAAGAAATTGGGTATCACACACAATTGATTACTGGATGGAAAGTATATTGGGATGTTATGTTACTTAATTTGTGATAGACTGTACTCAGTTGTATAGTGATACTGAAAGGGAATTCTTTAAGGGATTGCATGGACTATACCTAAAGTAACTATATACTTGGATTAATATGTTATTGTGTGACAAGGGAGTTATGAAGATGGAATTTGATTTCCCAAGTAGATAAGCATCTTCGTGCACATAGGGGAACTGGGGGTTGACCAGGGGATAGTATGAGTATAAAGAGGGATGAAGAGAAGGAATGAAGAATGGATGGGATGAGGATGTCTAGAGAGGAAGAGTGTGCGATGAATGAAGAGATTGGAGTATTGCGTAGTGGTAATATATTTAGATCAAATAAGAAGAGGATTGTGGCTGAGAGAGAGAGGGGAAACATAATGAGATCAAGGAAAGAGACACTGGTGTAATACTCTAGATTGAAGGAATTCTATGCATAGAAGAAAATATTCATTATCTTAGTCTAGTAGAAGAAGATACCACTCATATCAGACTTTGCATTGAACCCACGACCCCATGTGTGTCACCAATAAATGAGTTAATATTAGAAGCTTTGTCAATTATAGTTATTGATAGTAGTAAAAGTAGTTGGAGTAGTGGAAATAGTACGATGATTCAGAATCAGTTAGTGTTATCTAGAAAGAATACCACGCAGAACATGATGGTGGGGGTATATCCTACTTTAAGGATGATTGTCTTCCATGGAGTGGAGACAGAGGATCCAGAATAACATTTTTTCATTTGTTAGACAATATGGACCGTGAAGAACACCCAATATGATGATGTGGATATTTTACAGTTGGAAATGACATTACGACCATGAATTATTATGTTACATGGAATATCATATTACTACACCTACATGACAAACTAGAACATTGGCAGAGATAAGACAAGCTCTACTAAAAGAGTTATAGAAACCTAAGTCTGATCCCTAGTGAATTATAGAGATGAAGGATATCAAGCAAATAGTGAATGAATCGGTGTGGGACTATGACCAAAGGTTTAATATACTAAAGGATCGATTGATGTTCTAAATTCCAAATGAATAAAATAGGGAGTGGTTTATTACATGATTGTTTCCGCATATGCGTTGCTCTTTGACATAGCACAAGATTGTGTCACAGTCGAAAGCCTTAGAAATTGTTGTGAAATTATAAGCATCCCCTGTAGGAGGAAATGGAATGGGGATGGCTCAAGTGTAGTCACAGTTAGCAACACTGACTATTCAGTTGCAAGAACTTGCGAAAGGAAAAGAAAAAAGTGAGGAAGTCTGGTGTGTCACATGTTGAACAAAAGGTCATCATAAGAATGAATTTCCATATTTTCAATAGTATTTAGCTTCTAATCCACTAGGGGTATGGTGTGACATTTAAAAAACAATGGGTCATCACCCTGATCTAAAAATGGAATGGATTTGTTTCCAATAGATATTTAAAATGAAGAAGACTTATCTCTTTTAAATTTCAAGTGTAAAAATGGTATGTGTTTGGGTAATTGGATCAAGTTACTAACACATAAGTTCAATCATTTTTACTTAATCATGAGAAGAATATCATACATATAAAAACCATCAATAATAAACACATAACAAAACAAATGATAAAGGAGTTCACCTCTCTCTTGGGATACATCTCCTGGTCCAACTTCCTTTGGATCATTTTCATTATGCTTAAAAATTTCTCTTACAGTGCGCATAATACAAAATAGATGGCTTAAAATGTCCAAAAACCCTTAGCTGGGCTTTTTCGGCACCTAGTTTGGCCAAAAAATGAAGAAGTTACACCTCTTGGAAGTTTTCCACTTCAAGCTTATTGTATCTGCTCGTAAAATTGCACCCACTGATAGACTACCCAACCTCTATGTGTTGTCCACAACAAAACCCAACACACGCCACAATCCCACAAATCAAGCGGAATTGTAGGACCATTTGTGCGCTGGCCCCTTTTCCCGACGGAGGTAAAGGTCACATGGGCCATGTGGCCTAGCGCCAACTTGAAAACTAGCACCTGCCCCATCCGTTGCAACATTTGTGACCTAGGTCATATGGGACAGCCATATGTCATGGAACCCGCACCTTCTGGGTTAAGAACCATGTATGATCCCCCGCACCAAAGTTGTGGTCGCATGGATAGAGTGATTTGGAAACCGTGTGGTGACCGGGGTTTAAAATCCATTCAAAAAATTTCGTGTGCCAAAGGGTAATACAAGGAGTGGTGTATGATGTGTGGTATGACTAGGGCTAGGGATAAGCCCTGACCCTTTTCCTCCGCTAGCCATACATTAAATTTAATTCAAATAAATATTAATAAGTATAAGGTTAAGACTTACAATGCAGGCGAGGTGGTATCTCAGGCCTTGCCAAATAGTTACCCCCACCCGAAGGTCGCGGGTTCAACTCCTATGGAGTCACAAACATTTTACTACATGCAAACCAAATTGGGGTGCCACGTGGCAGCCCATGACTGGGCCACATTGCACCATATTATTTTCCCAAAAGATGACACGTGTCACAACCTAATTTTCTCACGTGTCTACCACCGAGCCTACCTTGTCAGCATGCCAAATCATCACTCTACCACATCAACTGTATGACCCTTCCATGTCACCTTCCACGAGTGGGTCCATACCTTGCCACGACAGCACTGTACAGATTGTACAGTCATCAAAATTTTGCATGTTTGGAAAAATGAACAGAACGCAATATCTTGCTCATACGATGTCAGTTTGAGCCCATTCAAGTTGCGTTGGGTTTGTGACAACGAGGCCTAAGCATTTTTCTATTTTGAAGTGATTCCGAGAACTTTTGTTTTTGAGCAAAATTTGATCCCTTGGATCACACCCTAATTCTTTCCTATTGATGCATAAGTACCAGAGTACTATCAGAAACTTGTTTTGTAACTTTTGCAAGTCTATCAGACATGATGAAAAGGAGTGTCATGCAATAGATTTGATGAGATATTTCACTGCATAAACATACAAATTCCAGGGAGAAGAATCATAAGGAAGAGTGTCGCAATATAATACTCTAAGAGATTATAATCAAGGAGGGAAAGGAGGGTTCATAGGTTGTGGAAGAGGAGGAATAAACAAAGGAAGAGGACCAGTTATATGTTATAACTGTAAACATCCTAGACATTTGGTACAGGACTATATGAATCCCTGTACAACATGTACATATTGCAGACATATATACCATGCAACAGAGGATTTTCCACAACTAATCATGAAATGGAAAGAAAAGAGGAATCTGAATGTACAGTGATAGAATCATAGGCACATGATGAAAAATACAAGATAGCAGTAGTTACATGTGGAGGAACTAGAGCCATATTTTATGCAATGTGATGTAGGAGCATTGCAAGAAAGCAAAGCGTTGGACGGTTGGATACGAACCAACGCACATTTTGAAGATATTTTGAATTTCAAAAGGATGGCACATTAATGTAATATCTAGAGAGATATAGGTGCTCTTAAATTTTTTGGGAATTGTAACGCAGATCTTGAGTGGTTTCTCTCATCTATCGGTTGTAGGCATTTAATATAATGAATGTAAAGTAAATGTAGGCTTTAATTCAATAAGATAACTTAGAGTTGTAGGAGGGAAAATGCAAGAAAGCTCCCTCGTATGTTTTGTATTGTATCATTATTCTCATTGTAAGAGTAGATTTGTAGAGAAAGAGAGAGCAGAGAAGAACAGAGACCGTAGAATTTGTATAAGAATATAGCTATTGCTATAGAACCCATGTACAGAAGCACTTGAGTTAATATAAGAATGATTTGACTCAATTTCATGGTGTTATTATGAATACTATTTGCATCTATTGAATTGTATGTTTACAGTTTGCTTATATGCTTTGTTATGCATTTGTTTCAATGATTTATGTGTATGAAGTCTGTGAGAGGGAGAGTGTAAGTTTCAACGGCTTCTTGTCCTAAGAATTCTTGCAAGGAGTGCGTTGACAAGATTCTGAGTTTTATCTCAGAAAAGATCAGGAGAGACAGAGTTGTTCTTATACAATCAAAAGTGAAAGTATAGCACAAAGGCGTGCAAGGCATGTGCAGGCCAGGTTGAAGACTTATAATTTTTCCAACCAGGTGAGTGGTTGAAGAACTATTGACGCAAGGAGTGGGAAGTGTTGGAAGATTTTAGATAATCCAAGATTATCGTGAAGGCCGCAAGGAGTGCGTGCAAAGAACCCCTTAGAATCTTTGAGTTTGCGGCAAGATTCAAGCTCAGGAAGGATAAAGTATTGGAAAGTTCAAAGGAAGGACGAGGATCAGAGTTACCTCGTAGAACCCAAGTTCAGGAGAGAAGACACCAAGTTATTTGGCTAGGAGTCTGTGAGAACTTGAATGGACGGTTGAGTTTCTCAGAGGGAGAAGCATCAATTTTCCATGGACCGTTGGATCCAGTGGATCAGTGGGGAGGTTAATACTGAGTGTCTTTCAACACTCATAAGATCAGGAGGATTAGCAGTCATTAGATTCAGAGGAACGAGAGTCGTTGATTGGGTGCTCTGAGATATCGACATTTAGTAAGTCGGAAGAGTGGAGAAAGTTGTTTTCAAGAATCCCCGAAACGCGAAATCTCGATGTGATCCAGACCATTAGATATTAGGAGGTTCATACCGTTGATATTTGGAGAGGAAGTCACGAGTTCGAACGTCGGGAAAAGGAGAAGAGTTGCATAGAGAACTCACGAATCGTGAAATCCCAACGTGCTTGGAGGTGAAGCCCCAGGACTTGGATGGAGGTCATACGTCGGAGGTATATGGGAGTATCTAAAGACCCATTATCCCTTTTCAGGGTTTCATGAATCGAAGGAGTCGGAGGGGACTCACAATATAAATCGCTAAGTCACGAAAATCCAAAACACCTTTTTGGGGTTAATTCAGTGGTTACACCGGGTGGTCACATGGAGTGGAGGTTCGCGCCTAGTGCTTGTTCATGCAGGTGTAACTTCTAAGAAGGACCTATGGTACTATACACATTAAAGGTTCTAGTGGGAACCAAAGAGCCATTCTGTCTTAGGGGAAAAGAAATATCCAAAGACTGGGAGGTCACGCAGACCCTGCTGAGGTAGGGGTGTTGCATCACAATGGTTCAAGGAAATAGGATCCACTAGTGGGCTACAAAACCTCTTCTACTGTTTTACCCTAGAAAGGAGAAAGAGACATATACATAATCAATGAAGGAAGTGATAGCAACATATTGGAGAGCATCGACTTCGAATGTGCACCTTTGTATGAAATTTCACCAATGTATGATATTTCACCAGTCTATGACCATTCAAAAAGGAAAGTTGACAAGGTAATAACTTTGAATATTTTTATAAAAAAATTTTTAGAGATAATGAAGGATGAGTTTACTTTGAGTATGACACATGGAATGATTGACCGTTTCTCTCAAGAGTAAGAGATACATGTCACAAACTGATTAGTTAACCAAGTGCACCACAAGAATAGAATGGATAGGGAGTTTTGACTCAATCTGCATATAGGAAACAATGACATGGACAATATTATTTGGATCTAGGTTTTGATGTGAATGTTATCCTGAAGAAAACCTAGGAAATTTTGGGTAAGCCAAATTCGATCTAGCCTCCTATTCAGTTGAGATTAGAAAATCAACATAATATCATTCCAATTGGAAGGATGACATGAGTAATTGTTAGTATTGATGGAGTGCGCAACTTGGACTATTTTGAAGTCATCGAGATAATAAATGGTAGCACCCCTTACCCAACACTACTTGGACTTGATTGGGCCTTTGACAACCAGACTATCATTGATTTTAAGAAGAGAGAAATGATATTTGAAGCAGAATACTTGATGTTTATTGCGTTGTTAGATCCTATTGAAGGAAGAAGATATGTAGAACCAATCAAAGGAAAATATCTCAACAACTTGTATAATATGATCGTGTGGATGGAAATTTATGTGAATCCTATAGTCGATGGTGTACATAGTTGGAGAAGTATTAGTTCATTCACGTCATGTTTGGAAGAATATTTGGAGAATTGGTAGTAGATATTGCATGAAGTGTCTACAAGGAAATGTTTTGGGATTACCTTCAAGTTGTGATGGATTGGAACTAAGTTATGTGACCCTCTGAGGTATGACAGACTAATCGGTGTAGCTTCTTTTATAAGAGAATTTGAATTGAAAATAGAATATCAACAAATATTATTAGCCTTAGACGTAGTGCTCAAAGAAACCCTAGAAAGATGGTTGGTTGCACATAAGAATGGAATAAGGGATTGGAAGTAGTGCAGAAGACTATGACAGGTCAGGTTTGGGAGTGGGAATGAAGATATTATGCAGAAGTATATAGGATTGAATTGTTCGATGGAGCATGTTACAGAGTGTATTGTGACATGGAATAAAGTACCTAAGAAAGAATGGACACAATTGTTTTTACACACCTTGGACACAATCCCGAAGAATTGGTACTTGGAACTAAAAGTGCACAAAGAAACTGTAGACTGGGAATAATTGACCCATAATTTTAAGGTAAATTTTCATTTTGAAGATGATTCTCCTTTGATTGACTTAGCTTTGCAGGTTATCAAGAACAATATTTTTTCATCAGAAGAATCGATAGCACTAGTACATGTATGTAGCGTGCATAGATATTCTACGACAATTGAACAAGTTTTGCATAGTTATAATGTTGTTGAAGAATACCAAGAGGAGGACAAAGATTCAAGAAATGTAAAAATAACATAAACTGAAGGAGAGTGTGTAGTAGAAGGAAAACAACTTGAATTAGTCATATATGCAAAACCATTGAGGATGCGCAAAGTAAATATTGGTACATAATACAAGCCTAAATTTACGTACATAGGAGACTTGTTGAATGATGAAACTATTGAAAATATGGATAATTTACTGTGTGAGTATCATGACCTATTTCCAACTACTTTTTCATAGATGAAAGGGATTACCAGGGAGTTAGGAGAGATGAAGATCCCCTTGAAATTGGATTATAAGCCAGTGAAGAAAAATCCATACATATTAAGCCTAGGGTATAAGAAAAATGTGAAAGAGGAGATACAAGATATAGGTCAGTCTACGCCAAGATATTTTGTAAATAAACTAGTGTGGGTGAGGAATACATGTAATGTAATCCAAGACGACTGGGACTTAAGGATTATGATAGTGTTATGGGTGTATAGGACTACAAGTAAGAAGTTGATAGGACAAACCCAATTCATGTTTTTGTATGGCCAAGAAGTTGTTATGCCTATGGAATTCATAGTACTGAGACTATGCATTGTTGTGTTGATAGAGCTTACATATTCTAGAGAAATGGAAAAGAGATTGTCAGAGCTAGTAGAGATGGAAGAGGACTAGTTTGTCATAGGTTTCCATCAACAAGTTCATAAATCATGCGATAAAACATGGCATGAAATGCACATTAAACAAAAGAAGTTCCAGACAAGAGACTTGGTTTTTCTTTATGACAACAAGTTTTTGCAGCACCTTGGAAAGTTTCAGATGCATTGGCTGGGACCGTATGAGATGAAGCTTGTGATAGGTGTAGGTGGTTTTTAGTTGGAGAAACTGAATGGAGAATATGTTCAATGACTGGTTAACAATAGCTGGTTGAAATTGTATAGGGACAACCACACTTTTGTGCACTAGTATGAGCATGTAGTATGTGTACCATAGTACTTGTATTATAGTGTATAATAGAAAGAAAAGGAAAATAAGAAAAGAAATAAAATAATTTTAAGGTTGAAGTGATGCATAAGGTTAAATGACTAAGGATATAAATCCAAAAAATGTCGCATAGATGTAGAAAGAGGAAGGAGTTCTCAATTGTGTGCAGGAAGGAGGATTGAAGTATGGTAGAGATCTGCACATAGGAAGGGAAACACATTAAAAACTATACATGAAGGGACAAGCATTAAAGAGTAATCATAACGGAGAATTAGTCGAGGAACATAGCCATAAATGGAAAGCGAAGACAATACTGTAACAGACTGGCAAGATCTAGACCATGATCCACAAAATAATCTGAATTTATCACAGCATATGGAAGGCATTGAATGAGAGGACAAGTTGGATTAGACTACATGTTTGGGGTGAGAAAATGGAAAGTAAAAAATAACAACAATTTATAAAAGAATTTGAGGGGTGAACAGGAAAGCAATATTACCAGTTGAGAGTAGTGAGACCAGAGAGCCGAGTGAACAAACATAGAGATAAAGGAGTTAGTTGTCAAGGGAAGTGTGTTGAAGAGAGCTATGGAACCACCCAAGGTAGCAGTGGAATTAGCATCATGAATGAGGAAACAAAACACTAAGAAGGATGGAACCCCAGGAGCATTCGAGTCAAAGCCAAGTTTATACAACTTTCTGAAGGAGTATATACCACCAAGAAAGACAACAGTGAAGCCAATTAGGCTACAAAAGGAAGCAAAGTATGAGCTCATGGAGCCATAAATTCCACTAGGTGTGATTGTTAAAGAAGATATGTTAAGCACAATTCCAAATATGAAGTTTGCAAATAATGACTTATTATATGAGAATAAGTTCCCAGAGTTATCACCGAAGAAATATCTGAAGACAAAGATTTTCCCAAAGACATCGTTTATCATGGTTGAGCCACAGTCTTGGGTGGTGGGGTTGAACAAATCAGGGATTCTAAACTTGTTATAGATCTTGCACTTTGGTAGGAGTACCGAGATCAATGATAGTGTTAAGATGTTGTTAAGTTGTGTCTATGGAGGATACCTATGGTTGGATAGAGCTCTGTCCATAGATAAAGAGTTGATTGCATGGAAAACATGGTTTCCAATGGAAAGGGAGGACCCATTACCAGTTTTTATAGATAAATCGAATGAGAAATATTTGTTAGAGAGGATTATAGAAAATTTTTATAATTTACATGATCATGCGGGCTCAATGTAGTGAGTATCAATGACGAGTGTGTTGGGTTTACGATGCAAGTGTTGGCTTGCAAATTGCTAAGGAAGTGTCGAAATGGCCAAGTGTCAGCAGTTGTGATAGCACCAGTGTAGAAGTGCATAGAAGGAATATTGTTGGCCCTTGACCAAGTTTTGAGGATACTTGGTCATGATTGACCTATTTTTTGGACTTCGACAGGCTGTCGAATATAGAGCACAAGATGAAGAGGAGATCATGGGATCTTAGCCCCTTTTTAGGGGTTTTTGGGTTTTGGGATCATGTAACGGGTATGGGAAGGGCAACCCATGGGTTTATCCATGCCTAGGCCCACTTTTTAAATATATAAATAGAAGGCTAGGAAATGTAAGAAGTAGTTGAATTGTTGCAAGTTGGATAAGTGTTAGTGTTGGATTTGTGTGATCAAGATTTGTAAGGATATGTGCATACTATGTGAGACTTGTAGAGCTAAGTGAAAGTCATTGTAAGGGGTTGTGACAAGCTGCGTGCTTAGACCTACTCAGGGAAGGAGGATCTAGCGAAGTGCGTATATCTCCTATCCTATACGAAGTAGGGTTTTTGAGGCTCTGTGCATGTAACTAATTAACAAAAGATAATATAAGAGAAGAAGAGTTGGTGGATGTAGCCCCAAGTTGGGGGTGAACCATGTACATTCTATGTTGCTCTTCTTTGTGCAATGTGTTGATGTTCTTATATGTTAATGTTCTTAATGCTTTGATATAGATGAATGATTTGTTGATTCTTAGTGCATAATAATATGGATGGATGTTAGATCTGACCGGTTTATATGTTCTTAGTGCTGAACCTGTTAAGATCTGATATGTTTCATCATGCTCAGTGTTGTTAGATGTGGATCTGGTTGAATACTGCAATTCTCTGTAGTTAGGGTTTCTCTGCATTGTTTCTAAGAAATGAATATTGATGAATGTTTACTTCTAAGTTCTTTGTTAAATGCTAGAATCACAGATCTGTGTCCCAGCTAAGGTTGTAGACATCTGAGTCCTGCAACCACCCCTACCTCTACCTCAGGTGAGACTTCATCTGCTTCACAGGTGTTGCAGAAAGGGCTGGTAGTTAGGGTTTTGTTTTTGCGTTGTTGTAGCGTTGAACCCTAGGTCTGCCCCTGTGCCAACAAATGGTTCCATTGTCGGGACCTGAAACTATGATTGCTGGGAACTGAGGAAGAAGAAGCTCTGTGAAAAGATATGAACCAAAAATGTGATTGTTGAGGAAAAAGAAGCTCTGTGCAAAGATATGAACCAAAACTGTGATTGTTGAGGAAAAAGAAGCTCTGTGCAAAGATTCGACATGAAATTGTGAAATCTCTGTGTGTAGATCTGTCACTATAGCGTGCAATACTCTACTTGGTTTGTGAAGCTCCGTGCTAAAGAAAGAAGTCTGATCTGAAGAAAAGAGGTAAGATCTAAATGCTGTGTGCTCTGATAAAGGTAAGAATAGTTAAAAGTTTTAAGATCTAGAAGCTTTGTTCTCTGTTGAAGATAAGATTAGTGGAAAATTTTTGTTTCTGAAGTATGGATCTAGGTATGTTTAATAAAATTTATCCTATCTTGGAAACTAGGGCACCGATAGAAGAAAGAAGATTTGATAGGAGTAGATCTGATAAGAATAAGGAAAGATATGTTATACCTATGCATAGAAAGAATGTTTGGACTAACGAATGGATGCAAGATCCTATAAAGATTTTTTTTTCCAGGTTAGCTACCATGAACCTAGTGCACAGTACAGAAAAGGTTGGGGATCATTTAAAAGAAAGAGAGGATTAACCCTTTGTTATAGTTGCATAAGACTGGGACATATGGCTAAGGAGTGCCTTGGAAAGAGACCTAGTTGCCTCTATTGAAAAGCTCTGGACCATGAGGTATTGGATTTCCCTAGAATGATTGCTAAGGTTGAAAGAATGAGTATGAACCAAGAAAACCCTAAGGCAGATCCAGAAACTAAGATTATGAAAGAACCTCATAAAGGATCAAAGAAAGTATTACTACAGATGCAAAGAACCCTGAATGACCACCGACATATCATCTTATCAGAGATCTTCAAAGAAAAAGAATGTTTTGAATTAAGAATAGGAGACTTCGACATTGACTGTGTTCTGGATGAGGAAACACAGGTGAATATCATGACAGAAAGAACTTGGGAAGCTATAGGAAGGCCTTCTATAATTCCTTCATTGGGAGGAATAGGATTGTTTAGAGGAAAGATGATAAACCTATGTGGAAATCTTACCTAGATATCTATGAGTGCCAATGGAACTTCGACAGAGGAAGAATTTGAAGTTGTTAAATTTATTGAGGACAACTCTCCATTTACTATGTTGCTCGGAAAACCTTGGATTGAAAAAGATTAGGCTAGAAGGAAAGAAAAAGAAGTCTTAGAGAAAAAGAAGAAAGAGTTAAAAGATTTCATGACTAGGAAGTTCATGCACTTGATTAAAGAACAAGAGAACAAATCGAAGCTATTTGAAACCAGAGAATTGGATGTCAAAGTTGCAAAAATACTAGAGGACTCCCAGAAGATTGTAGTGCCTATTCCAGATACAGATGAAGTATTAACCTTGATTTCTAGGAAAGAATCTCAACAGCGCGAAGTTGCTATCCAAAAGAAGATAAGAATCAGAATGGAAAAACGAATTCCGAGATGAAGCTCACTGGAAAGAAGGCTAGAAAACTAAGTAAGAAGAGAGCTAAGATTGAAAAGTTAAAAAATGTTCCCGAGGGAACTTCGTAGATGGAAAATTTAAAAAATTGGAGGTCACCAGAATATTAGAACAATGTCACATGGCACTTTGCCATGGAAAAGAAATATAGCCATTAAAGACAGTATAACCATTCGACTGATGGCTCAAACAGGTAGAAAGGAATTTCATATGTACTACCTTCAGTTGAAGAGAGCCATAAAAGAAGAACCTCGCATGACTCTGAACACCTTATAGAGATTCTGACCCCTGATGAAGTTCAACACAGATTGACATTTCATTTACATTACAATGCAAGCAGACGAACATAAGGAGCAACTGCAGTTTTACTACAAGCTTACAGAAGAGGACCTGGAGGATATCACTAAGCATTGGTCCGCAGATCTCCTTATCCCGGCTAACCCTGCAGAGATGTTTGATCCTGAACTAGACATCCTGGAGACCACTCACAAAGAACAAGACACACTTGGAACCAACCGAAGAAAGAAGATTGAGGAGGTCCAATATTTAAGTAGCGCCTCAGGGAAGACTGGTTTCATATCACCTGAGCGAGGAGGTAATGACGACATAGAAGAGATGGAAAGAGGAGATAACCAAAAGAAAGGTGAAGTAACACCGCCTAGAGACAAGGTTGACCCCTTGAAAAAGAGGAAAGTTTCTCCCATGAATCCTTCTTCCTGGAAGAAATCAAAAGCCATCGTGACCAAGATGCAGACTACACTTACTCCTGACAAATTTGACTTCATCATAAAAGCTCTAAATGATGCTTTACTGGAAATCGCGGAGAAACAAGAAGCTAAGTAGGAGGAAATGTATGATAGAATTGAGGTCGAACTCTGAGGGGTACAACAGGCTCTTCAGTCTAGTCACGCAGTCTCCATTATGCCCCTGCCATCGAGAGAACAAGATTTGGGAGATGAGACAGCCCAACTCCGCCGAATAGCATATGCAACTGAAGCTCGCCTTCAACGAGCACAAGAAGAAATAGAAAAATCCACCCAGACTTTGAAGCAAGTTCAAGGAGTACTTGTAGAACATCGTCGAGTTGCAGAGCAGGAGAATATTTCTCTCGAGAGAAATTTTGACGAGGAGAAAGCGCAAATGTAGAAAGAAAAGGAACAGTTGCTCACAGAGCATCTCAAAGTAAAAGAAGCAGTAAACAGAGCCCTCTGGTCTGTTATAGGCTTAGAGCTACAGGCTGAAGACTAAATCACAGGTCAAGTAGAGCAGCTCGCAAAAGCCATCCAGCATCTACAAAAAATAATAATATATTTAGAGCTTTGCACAGTGCCCAACACTCTTCAGGATGTAACAGATCAAAGAGAAGTATCTTCCAGGAGTGCAGTCAAGAGAATAAAGGATCTTTCCATGGAATGTAAGAAACTCAATGATCGTAGTGCCTAGACTTATGAGAAACTCACTAAGAATCCATAATTAAAGGCACTGGAGTCACAACTCTAGGAAGTGAAGTATCAAGCAGAGACATTACAGGCACAGTTGAAGCCCTTGTCAGTTGTAGAAAGAATGAAGCGATCCCAGGAGAAACGCACTACCCAACAGTAGGTCCATACTATTCAGAGAAGAGTCATGGAAGTAGTTCAGAGGCTCCAATCTATACAGGATGAGGCTTACCAACTGTTCACAGAGATCGAAGGCCGATGATCAAAACTGGAGCAAGTTGTCACTACAGCTGAACAATTCCTAGAAGGACCCATGAACAAGGCAGTCATACAAGAGTTCACTGAACAAGAGGTCACATCACAACAACAAGACAAAGAAGCTCGAGCTAATATTGAGACTTTTGAAGTAGAACTAATCAAATCAGAGTGACTCGAGGTGAGTCATAGGTGAGTGTTGGGGGCTTGTTGGCCCTTGACCAAGTTTTGAGGATACTTGGTCATGATTGACCTATTGATGGAACTTCGACAGGCTGTCAAAGATGGAGCGCAAGACGAAGAGGATATCACAGGATATCGACCCCTTTTTAGGGATTTTTGGGTTTTGGGATCATGTAACGGGTATGGGAAGGGTGGTCCATGGGTTTACACATGCCTAGGCCCACTTTTGTAATATATAAATAGAAGGCTAGGCAATGTAAGAGGTAGTTGAGTTGTTTCTAGTTGGCTAAGTTCTAGAGTTGGATCTGTGTGGTCAATATTTGTAAGGCTTTGTGCATACTGTGTGAGACTTGTAGAGCTAAGTGCAAATCATTGTAAGGGGTTGTGATAAGCTCCATGCTTAGACCTACTCAGGGAAGGATAAGTGAAGTGCGTAGATATCCTGTCCTATGCAGAGTAGGGTTTTTGAGGCTCTGTGCATGTAACTGATTAACAAAAGATAATAGAAGAGAAAATGAGTTGGTGGACGTAGCCCCAGGGTGGGGGTGAACCACGTACATGCTATGTTTCTCTGCGTTGTGCAATGTGTTGATGTGCTTATATGTTAATGTGCTTAGTGCGTTGATATATATAAATGATCTATCGATGCTTAGTGCTTAATAATATGGATGGATGTTAGATCTGACTAGTATATGTGTGATTAGTGTTGAACCTATTAAGATCTAATTTGTTTCATCATGCTCAATGATGTTAGATGTGGATCTGGATGAATATTGTGATGCTCTGTAATTAGGATTTGTCTGCACTGTTACTAAGAACTAAATATTGATGAATGTTTACTACTAATTTCTCTGTTAAATGCTACAATCACATATCTGTGTCCCAGCTAAGGTTGCAGACATCTGAGTCCTGCAACCACCCCTGCCTCTACCTCAGGTAAGACTTCATCTTCTTCTCAGGTGTTGTCGAAAGGGCCAGTAGTTGCAATTTTGTTGGTGCATTGTTGTAGCATTGAACCCTGGGTCTACCCCTGTGCCAACAAATACAAATGAACTGGTTAACATTCCTATTGAACTGGTTTTTGATGGATTGTAAAGAGGCATAAGTCAAGGGAATAAAATTTCACTATTCATGGTTGCTAATATTGATAGCATTAGTATCCTGGAGGGAGCCGAAAGAAACACATTTTCTTTCAGCTATGAAAAAACCATGTTCGGAAGAGAGATATTTTGTAAGGTACCTGATCTATTATAATAGTTGAAAACATAAATACTATAGAGAATAACAACATAACAACACAATATATTAAACCACATCAACAAAATAATACCTTTATTGATAAGAAACAATGTTCACTTTCCTCTTTGAGGGGGAAACCTCCAGCAGAGCAACGCTCTATTACAATAATTCTCAATACAAAAATTATGATACCCTTGACTCCTATTTATACTAAATTTATCTACCCAAAAGAGCAATCTAGAGGAATATCCTTCTAGAAGAGGAAGCTTCTATTAGGTCTTCTTATATTTGACTTATTATTCCTTATTAATATCATCCTTTATTACATGGAAAACATATTATTCTACCTACATGAGGGTTTAGGGAGGTTAGGTCCCTAACATTCCCCCCCCTTGAAGAACAACCTTGTCCTCAAGGCTTGAGATGAGGAAACTATTTTATAAAGGTGGTTGGCTCCCAGGTGGCGTCTTCTAGAGTTGTATATTTCCACTGGACTAACACTTCCTTCATGGTGTGCTGACATAGACAACTCTCACATTGGTCCAATATTGCTTTTCGCTACAACCAGCTAGAACCTTCATCATCCAACTTAGGGATACTATTTTTTGTTTGGAACTTAGTTCCAATCACCTTCTTTAAGAAAGAGACATGAAAAATAGGATGGAGCTTAGAATGACAGGGTAGATCTAACTAGTAGGCCACCGATCCCACTCGCTTGAGCACTGAATAAGGACCATAAAATTTGGGAGCAAGTTTCTGATAGTGTTCAACTTTGAGTGAAGTTTGATTATAAGGTTTCAGTTGAAGAAACACTTGGTCCCCTTCAAAAAATTGACATTCAGAATGACCTTGATCTACTTGTTGCTTCATGTGATTATGAACCATGACCAAATTTTATTTGAGGGCACGGAGAATATCCTCTCATACTGTAGCATTTTTTTCAACCTCCTGAACCTTCAAAAAACCTAGCATGTATGAGAGATTCTAAGGTGGATTTTTCCCATATATTACTTCAAAAGGATTCATGCGAGTAGTTGTATCATAATATGTGTTGTAAAACCATTCAACTAGGGGTAACCATTTCCTCTTAGATGAAAAACACCTCAAATATGTTTCCAAACACTTGTTGACAACTTCAGTTTGGCCATCTTTTTTTGGATGATAGGATATGTTGAGATGCAATTGAGTTCCTCGTAGCTTGAACAATTATTACCAAAAAATGTTGGTGAAAGTGGGATCTCTATCAGAGACAATAAAATGATGCATGCCATGAAGATTGAATCTATTATCCATGAATATTTGAGCCATTGTGGATGCGGTGAATGGGTGTTGAAGAGCATAGAAATGACCATATTTGGAAAGATGATCGACAACCACCATGATGACTGAATTATTTCCTGATTTAGATAAGCCAACAATGAAATCCATATAAATATTTCTCCAAACTAAAAGGGGGATCAGAAGTGGTTGGAGTGTGTCTATAGATTTGAGTGTTTCTCTCCCTTGTTGCATTGATGGAACTCACATTCAACCACAAAGTTGTGAATGTATTGTTTCATACCATCCTAGAAAAAATAATGTTTGGCCCATTCATAGGTTTTGGTAAACCATGAATTCCCAATTGTGGGTGAAGCATGAAGCTCAGAAAGAATTGTCAATTTAATTCGTGACATTTTGATTAAATACAAATGACCAGTGTATCAAATCTCTTCATTGTGACAAGAGTACCATGGAGAAGCTAGATAATTGTGTTGCAATTGGTGGTTCATTTTAGAAATTTTGGGGTCTTGCAGCCATTCGTAACGAATATCTTGGAGCCAATCTGGTACAATGAAGGAGAGGGAGAAAAGGGACCCATATTCTTCATAATTCCTGGAAAGAGAATCAACAACTACATTTTCCTTTCCCTTCTTGTTAATGATCTCATAATAATAGACAAATAGCTTGGTCACCCATTTTTGTTTCTCTGGGGATGAAATTCGTTGTTCTATAAAATACTTGAGACTCTGATGATCAGTTTTAATTTGGAAGTGTTGTCCCAATAGATAAGGATGCCAACGATCGACATCATGTACAATAGATAACATTTATTTTTCATAAATGGATTGTCCCAAATGTCTCTCTGAAAGTTGTTTGCTAGTGAAGGCCAGAGGTCTTCCATCTCTCATGAGGATGGCCCCAATTCCTTTCCCGAAAACATCACATTCCAATACAAAAGTCTTTGTGACGTCTGGAAGTGCTAGGACAAGGATTGAGCACATAGCATTTTTCAAGGCTTGGAAGGAGTGATCAATAGTAGGATTCCCAGTGAAAGCATTATTTTTAAGGAGACTAGTGAGAGGAGATGCAATTTTTCTATAATTTCAAACAAACTTCTGATAATATCTCGTTAAACCCAGAAAATATGCAAGCTCTTAAGAGTTTTAGGGAGAGGCCAATCCTTCATAGCTTCAATTTTATTAGGATCCACCTGTACACCATCCTTGCCAATAATATGACCTAGGTACTCCACTTTTGAGGCTCCAAAGGCACATTTATATTGTTTGAGGAAAATTTGGTGCTTAGAGAGTATATTGAGAACTTGATCCACATGGAGGAGATGGGATGTCCATGTTTTACTATAGATGAGAATAACATCAAAGAAAACTAAGACAAAACGATGGATAAAAGGATGGAAGACATGATTCATAAGACTTTGGAATGTGGAGGGAGAATTACATAGGATAAAGGGAATTACCAAGAACTCATAGTGACCATCATGAGTTCAAAATGCAGTCTTGGGAATGTCTTGTTATCTCATATAGATCTGGTGGTAGCCAGAACGTAGATAAATTTTGGTGAAGTATTGAGCACCACTCAATTCATCCAATAGGTCATCAATGATAGGAATGGGGAATTTTTCTTTGATTGTGAGTTTTTTGAGGGCGCAAAAGTAAGGACACATTCACCAAGTACCTTCTTTCATGAGTACCATGACCACAAGGGAAGAATAGGGGTTGGTACTAGAACAGATAACACCCGCTTCTAGAAATTCATGAACAATTTTATCAATTTCATTCTTCTTGGAAAAGGGTTGATGATAAGGGATAACATTGGGAGGAAGACTTCCTAGTATTAGAGGAATGGAATGATCATGGATGCCACATGAAGGCGGAATTTCCTTGGGAGTGGTAAAAACAACTTGGTGTCAGGAAAGGATAGATTGGAGGTCGAGATGCACATAGGGTGTCTCAATGGTGTGAATGGAGTGGAGTTGGGAAATAATTCTATAATGACCCTTTTTGAGGAGATTTTCCATTCTATGGAAATTGATGATCTTAGGGGAGCCTGTGGTGATGCCTTGGAACTTATATTATTTTCCCTCATGCTGGAATTGCATGGTTAATTCTTTAAAATCCATGAGAATGGGGTTGAGAGTGCCTAACCATTCGACCCTAATAACAATGTGACAACCACACGTCTATAGTAAACATACGAGATTTTAGGTTATACTAACCAATTTGGAGCTACACATTTCATGGAACCTCCATTGGCAAACATGATTTGAAAATTATTAATGGAACTTATGTAACAATTGACTTATTTGGAAATGCAACGATGAATAAAATTATGGGTGATACAATTTTCCACAAGGATGATGACTTTCCAATTCTTAATGTAATCAATAAACTTGAGGGTCTAGGGAGTAGAAAGGCCAGTGAGGGAATTAAGTGAAATCGTCGGTTCAAATTATGGTGGATCTGAGGGTGGGGTCATATCATATGGAGGTGGTAGCACATCCATAGGTGAAACAACTTCTTCTTCTTGAGAAGCATCCTCATTCATGGCCATAAAAATATTATATTCCTTACACTTGTGCCTGGGAAAATATTTTTCATCACAATTATAACAAAGACCCTTGAGTTGGCATTCAACCGTTTCATCTTGGGTTAATTTTTGGATCTTGAGGGGATTTGCATGAGGGATGAGATTGGTGGGTTTAGGGCGAGGAAGAAAGAATGGTTTTCAGATATGGGAGGAGACAATATGTTGTTATTCCTTGGTTGTTGAGTATCTTCCAACCAAGTCTGGGGGCGTGCCATGAGAACATGGGAACAAATTTCATATTTTAGGCCACTAATAAAACATTCCTTGAATAATCCATCCGACATTCCTTTCATTCTGAAATCCAAGTGCTCAAATGATGTGAGAAAGTATTCCATGGTCCTGGACTACTTCAACTTGTTCAAACATCCTAAATGGTGGGTGTCAGAGTCAAAGTGTTCATAAATCTCTACAACAAACTATGTCCAAAAAACATACCCTTGGTGTGCCTTTCTACACCATTTTCACCATTTCCATCGTTCCTGATCCAAATGTAGGATGCCATAATGAATCTTGGCTAAATTAACAATAATTCCATGCAAAGAGGAATAATGTTCCATTTGAGTGACCCATCCTGTGGGATCCGGGCCATCAAGTTTTTCCACAATTCTGGGAAGGTGTAGGTCTCGAGGAAGGTGGGTTGAATGAGGACCTTGGTAATGTGAAGAGTCATGGTCTTCCTAATAGGATGGTTGTTAGGAAGAGGAAGGGTTCAGGGAACGCCCTATAAATTGGTCAAGTGTGTCTTTTATGTCTTTGATGTGGGCACATTGGACCTAGAGGGATTGAATAGAGTAATTGAGCATGCTAATGTTGGAATTGAGATTCTTGATGTCCTCCTTGTTTTGGACGTTGTCAACAATCAATGTATTGAATTCTTGGGCGCAGGTGGTGGCCATTTGGATAGATGGTGAATAAGGGTGTTGGGAAGGGTGGGTTGGACCACTTATAAGAATGGTGACAAGTAATAGGTAACACAATGATTAGGGTGAAAAGGGGAATCCAATGGGATAAGGTGCAAATTGTAAGTTTTAAACCTGCGAAGTAAAGCAATGCATATATATTCTTAAGCAATACAGAAATTAATCAATGGCTCATACACAGAATACACTGAGATCTTTACCGGAAACCCTCAACCGGGAAAACCTTTCTTTTTTCATTATATCGAATTTCACCATTCACCATACAATATATACAATGTTTTTAGGTATTCCGTAGATACCAAAACCCTAATACCTTAATCTGGGATTAATTTACAAATCAGCTAAAAATAGCAAAATCTGCTAAAAATAGCAGTCGTCGTATCTGACGCACCCAGACACACACACATGAAAAGAATATAACACATACCCAACACAAATAAGGGTGTTGGGAAAGGGGCCAGGTCCACTAAAAACATTGTATTAAAAATGATAGGTCCCGAGTGTTGTTGTCAATGGCACTTTAGTAGTCAGGTAGTCGATCGATTTATTTGTGAAGGGCTTTAGGATATCTAGGTCAATATATATATAGTGTTGTCTAATGTGCTACCACTCGAAGGGGTACCAATATGGGCTAGAAGGGTGGCCAACTATGTGTGCTTAAGTACCACTTGTAGTTCCCGCATGTATGCTTCCTCGACCGTGGATTTATGCACTGAATGAAAAATCTCTATAGCTTTAATATGTCAAAATATGTCTCTGCCCTAAAAACAATAACCCACAATTTTATGCCAAGGAAAGTTCCTCGATACCACTTGTAAGGTACCATATCTATTATAATAGTTGAAAACAAAATACTGCAAAGAATAACAACGGAACAACAAAATATATGAAACCATAGCACCCAAATAATACCTTTATTAATAGGAAACAATGTTCACTTGCCTCTTTGAGGGGGAAACCTCTAGCAAAGCATCGATCTATTACAATAATTCTCAAGAAAATACTTCTCATACCCTCGTCTCCTATTTATACTAAATATATCTACCCAAAATAACAATCTAGCAGGGATGATTTGAAGGATGGAAATTTATTTTAAAATCTAGAAACCTTGGTGAATCTTACTAATCCTTCATATCCCAACTATAAAATGTTTGGCGATATTTTTGTAAAAATATTCAAATTTCTATGGATTTTATATAGTTTGTATATTTTTTTGGCGATTTTAAAGGTAAAATAATTTTATCCTATAGAGTTTTGGAAAATCATTTTTAAAATAGCGAATCAGTTTTTTGGAGAAACCATGGAAAATTAGCCCATGAGTGAAATTTATCCCCTAAAATCATGCCTACAGTGAATCTGGAGGAATATCCTTCTAGAATAAGTTTCTATTAGATCTTCCTACATTTTACTTATTCTTCCTTATTACTAGGCCTTATTAATATCGACCTTTATTACATGGAAAACATATTATTCTACCTATGTAAGGGGTTAGGGAGGTTAGGTCCCTAATATATGTTAACTTGTGGCATACTGCGCATAAGGAGATACAATTGGATAACAACATCTCTTTTTACATGTATAAGGAGGTAATTCGACAATGCATTCAAGATACATCATGCATATTACCGTAGGTGGTAGAAGCATACAAGGAAGTTGCATGTTTTAGATAAGGATCCTATTATATGTACATTCAATCAAAGAGGGACCCAACTTAGGAATGCATGACCACAAGATACAAGGTGACTGAAGAAGAAATGGGCAATATCATAGAATATTGGGACGCTTGGTGGAAGATCCAAGTGACAGAAATGGAGAAACCAAAGGCACAACACCCAGAAGTAGAAGAAGTAGGAGATGATGAAGAAGAATAAATATGGGGAAACCAAGGAAAGGGCACATGTGACACACAAAAGACTATATTGTAGTCGAGAGAGAAGAGGAAAGACATAGACAAGGGGAAAGTAGTCCAACATCACAAAAAATGAAATATGTGAGGGAAACAACCATTCAATATTTAACAGATGATGAATTAGATAATATCATAGATCAAGAAAAGGAGGTTACTAAGGAATATTTTGAGCAAGCATCACATAATAAATAAGAAAGGCACTTGGATGTGCAAGCGTAGATTGTCGCGTTGCAACATATTTTGGAGACAACCAAGATAATTCCAAAGCAGATAGAGAGTATGGTGAAGACCAAAAAGTTGCAATCGATGACATATCAACCATATGTAGCATTAGGAGGGTGTTGGGTGATGAATTTATCAACAGAATCATTAGAATTCCCCTCAACGGAGATTTAGGAGCAAGCACAAGCATTAAGTCATATTGACTTAGGTTTTTCATAGTTTCCAATGAATGTATAAAAGAGTTTGCAAACAAATGTTACAAATGAGATCAATTTGCGTGCAAAATAGATGGAAATGGAATTTATTAAAGTGACAAATGATAAGGCAGCATTGCATATAGAATATAGCAAAGTTATGATGGAGCAGGATGAGGTTGAACAAAGAGAAAGAAGGTTGAACAAAGCAGTGCAAGAAGTGTACAAGAATTTCTTATAGATACCAATGGAAGTTGAAACTCCAATAGAATAACAAGTGTCAAAGATTATCTAAGACATTCAGGGCTTCCACATGAATATCTTAGAATTAGAATCATGCACGATGTTAGGCACTCCACCGGAGGAAATAGATCAAAGGGATAGTACGGTGACAGAAACCATAGAGAACATCATAAGTATGGAAGAAAAGTGTGCTAAGCTATACGAGGAAAGCACATAGGTATGGAATCAACTGATAGAAGATGCAGAGCTGCAAAAAATTGGGCAAAAGATACATGCTGCACAGGACAAGGCACATAAGTTTAAGAAAGTGATGAGCACCTTACCACCAGTAGAAAATATTGCATCAATAGAAAAAAATAGAAAATTATACTCAGATATGAACCAGATGAGGGTGAAGCAACAATATCACACACAAAAAATTGAAACACTGTAGGAGGAAGCATATCAGGTGAAAAAATAACTAGCAATTGCGCAGTGCATGGTAAAGTAGGTGGTACGAAAAAGTGTATAAACATTGAAGACCCATATTACTGCAAAGACAATCAAGGGAATTGCATAGTAAGAAACACAAGCAAGGTGAAATATCACAACTACAAGGGAAACATTTAAAATGTTCATGGAGACTTGGAATAAATATTGAAGTGGTTCAGGATGAGCCACAAGTGAGAGTTGGGGGCCTGTTGGATAAGGTCATTTGGGACAAGTTTTGGGAATCACACAGAAGAAAATTGCGTGACAAGTTGTCTAAGGAGAAGTGCGTGGAGCGGAAAGGAAGATAATTAACGCATTTTCAGGAATCAGTGTGCGTGGAAGGAAACATTTAGGTAGAATGAGTTAGACCTATTAGTCCATTTTGTAATGAGCTAAGCCCTAATATCATTGTATAAATATGTATGGGTTTTGGGTAGGAGGTAGTTGTCAAGTATGTGATGGATGAGTGATTTTGGAGCTATGTGTGCACTATATGTGTGAACAAATAAGTAATTTTGGGTAGAATTGATGTATCTTATGTGAGAACAGTGTGTACCTATTGTAAATATTGAATATGTATGAATAATATAAGAATCCATCCATTGTGCATGTATCCCAGTTTAGGATGAACCATGCTAAATCTCTATTGTGATGTATCCCAGTGTTATCATGTATGTTATATTGTGATGTGTTCTTTTCTATTTTGTTTATGGCACACATGTTGTATGAATGATTGATATGAATATATTATATGTTGGTTATGTGTACATGTTGAATGATTAAGTAATATGAATATTTCATACATTATCACACTATTATGATTTCACACATAGGGTATATTGCAGGTTGAATGAATGTTAAGTCATATTGAATGTTAGAACGATATCCATTTCCTTCATGACTATGAAATCTTGATTCGTATACTCCCCCTAGGTACATCGGGTGAGACTTCACCTAATTATAGGTGATCCTGAAAGGGTCGGTATATTTAGGGTTTTTCTGGTGATTTAATGTTGAACCTCAGGTTTTTCCACTGCGCGCCAACAAGTCTCTAGGTCCAACTAGTTTTTCCTTGACCATTGTAAATTGTACTTGAAATGTTCCATGAAGTATTCCATACTCTCATCCTCCTTCTGGGTCATTATGAACACATATTATTAACAATCCTTATCATTACAATAGTCCTGGTATTTTTTGAGGAACACCTTTCTCATTTGTGCCCTTGTGGTGAAATTGTTCCTACTAAGTCCCATGAACCATCAGAGGGAAGCATTATTAAGGGTGGTAAGAAAGAGATTTATCTTATGAGTGTTCGAAATGTAATCATAAATTCTACAGAGGACGTCAAATTCAAAAATAAATGTGCTTAGATCCTCGGTAGCTAGACCATGAAATGTTTGTAGCACAGAGTGTGAAATATTCTTCATTTGAGTCACCCCATATGTATTTCTGATTGGGAAGTCGAAGGTGACAACTTATATCTTTACTTTGTGGTTTGTTTCTTCATCCATTCCTCTTATAAATCATAGGAAATTTTCCTCCTAATTCTTTGAGAACTTTGTAGGACTAATTGGATCATGTAGAGTTTCAAAGTCATGGCACGGTCATTCATGTGTTGGAGTCCTCATATAAGAATATTTCTTCCTATACAGAGGATGCATTCTTTGTTGGATGTGATGATTCTATAGATGGAGGTTTAGGATTTTTTTATCCATGGAATTGGCTATTGGCATCAAATAATTGGGTTGGTTGGATCGCTCCCCTCCTTGAGTTTATTTCCCTATATTGTTAGTTTGTGGGATGTTCATCGAAGAACTATTGGATTGAACTTTTGTGTCTCTACTTATTCTCATGAGATTTTGAAAAACATCCTATTTCAACCACAACTAATACTCATGCTAACAAAAACACACCAACTCCAAATTCAACTAAAAAAACAAGAATTAGACTAAAATCACATGAATACAAAAAGAATCCTCCTAGAAAAGTATACTTCTAGAGATAGGGAAGAAAGAAGTTGCATTGTTGACAGTTCCCTAGAAATAGTTCCAAAAGTGAAGAGTCTTTTAATTACCTTTCTAGTTCCTTATGAATACAATTAGAAAGACTATTCATTTAATTGTGAATATGGAATTCGTTTGGAACTTGTGAACTATCATGCATTGTATATGCCAAGAAAAATCATTCAAACATTGTTAGAGATATGTGTTTGTAGCGATATCAAATGATCAGAACAAAGGTTTGAGATATATTTCAACAAAGTCACCAATTATAGAAAAATATTTAACAATCTATGTTATTGCAACTGAGCCTGGAAAATTGAAATAAGTAACAACAAACTAATCTAATTCATCCATCATGGAATCACTTGGTGTTGTGGCCCCAATTGAATGTAATTGAAATAAAAACTAATCTAATTCAGTCGGTCTACAATCCCGTATCAGCCTGGTCTGAATGTAATTGAAAAAGGAAAGATTCTAATCTAGTTGCAAAGAAACACACTTAGTCGACTACTGATTGTAAATGGTGATTGTGCCAAGATATATTCTCTTATTTTCAATATTTCAATTAATATTAAAATATTTGTGCATAAAATATCCTAAATTTATGTTGATTATTTAGAAGTACACAAGATCAAATCAAGAACTAAATCAGATAAACAAATTAGAAATAAACTGAAATAGAGTACTAGTGTTGCAACAAGATGGAAACCATATTTGAATACACGAGAAATTTGTAAATCAATCACAACACAAATTGAATCTACACTACTATAAATAGTACAACAATACCTAAGTAAGGAGGGGGACCTAGCTCCCTATATGAGGAACTGGTAGAGTCCTTCAATCACACACTGAAATTTAGATATTCACGAACACAAAAGAATTGTAGAAGAAACAAAACAATAATTTTATTATCAGAAGAGCATAATTTAGGTTACAATCATTGATTATGTTTACACAAATTGAGATGGGTTCTTATACAATTCGCACCACTCTTTTCTTAGAAACAAATATTTGAGGACATCTAGGAGGATCTACGTTCCTCGACTATTCTCAATTTCATTTCAACAACCTGAATAATATATGTGAAGTGATTTTTCACATGACCCATCATCTTCATTCACTGAAAATGATTTATTGAAGAAGTTGCTTCAGTTGTCCTTGATCCAAAGCCTCTGGCTATGCATTTGTTCTTTTTCAAAAACCTATATGTTTCTAATTTTTCACAATAACATCCTAACTATCCATCTGTAATTTCCCATATGAGGCACTTACCGTTGAATGTGGAAACCACCTCATCATAGTGATCGCATTTGTTAGGATGGGGGTCGTAGTTTCTCATGGCAGCAAAGCTTCGACAATGAGTGTTGCGACAATAGAACTAAATTGTGTTGCATCAATTGTAAACATGTGTTTTAGCAACTAATGTTGCAACAAATGAGAATCATGTTGCAACAACTAGTGTTGCAGTGACTAAAAATCATGTTGCAACAACTAGTGTTATAGCAACTGAAAATCGTGTTGCAACAACTGGAAAACGTGTTGCAACAACAACCAAAAAAGTTTGATGGTGTCAAAAAAATGGCCTAAGAGGTGTTGCAACAACAGATTGGTGTGACAACAACTCTTTCTGCAGTACCTATGATGTTTTCTTAGAACAATGTGTTAACATTCTTCCATTAGTGATCATAAAAGGTTAGTTTTCTCTTAATTACACTAGGAAAACCATTTTCAATGAAATTAGTTATGAGGATACATACTTGAGGATAAATATATCTTTATACTAAAAATTAGGTTGGAAGAATGGGAGAAATTGGGACAAAATAACAAGGTAAAGGTGTGAAAAGGATGGTGTTTCAAACAATTGTCAATATCCAGAAAGTTCCTTGAATAAAGTGTCAAAACAAGTCTTCCCTCCTTCTGCCTTCTCCTAAAAAGAGGAAATGGTCATTGTTAAGGACATAATCTACCTAACCCATAAAGTGGGTAGAATAATATAATTTCTATGTAATAAAGGCCAACGTTAGTAAATAATACCTATGTAATAACATTAACACGTCTATTGTAAGAAGACTTAATAGAAGCTTCCTATTCTAGAAAGATATTCTTCTAGAATGTTCTCTAGAAGATAGAAATAGTATAAATAGGAGTAGAAAGCATGTGAAAGTTTTTCCTTGAGAATTATTTTGTAGTTTAGCTCTATACTATTGGAGGTTTCCCCCTCAAAGAGGAAAGTGGACGTGTTTTTTTATAAATAAAGGTATCATTTCTAGTGTTATTGTTCTCTATATTTTTCTCTTTCTGTTGATATTTTCTTAGAAATTCTATTTTTTCTATGCATAATACATCTATTACCTTACAAGTGGTATAAGAGCACTTTCCTCTACAAAATTTTAGACAAACAAATTCCAGGATAGAGATGCATATTTTTGTCATATTTAAGGCATAATGATCTGTCATTTAGCAAGTAAATATGCATTTGGGGAGGACTGCATGGAAGAAATACAATCGGTTTCATGGGTTACTGGAAACACATTGTTTCACCTTATTAGAAACCTCTGTAACCCCTGTTTCTACCCCTTCGAGTAGTACAACATTAGATAGTACCTATACATTTCCATTCACTCCCACGTACCCTTGGGTATATATGGAGTCCCATAGGTCTCTTAAAAGAAAATATAGATGAGCTTATTAGTATCCTTACTACTATAGTGGCACAATGAATAGTAATTAGGTAGTATGGCTAAGGGTACACTCGAGCCTCCTTAGTTGGTTCCCTGAGATATTGGTACAAGTACTACCATTAGACCTTGTTGGTATATTAGAGAGATATAACAAAGGGAAAACCATTTTCTATAGGAACCATCAAAACCATAACCCTTGTTGCTGGAATAGAACAGAACAAACATAAAAGGGGAAATTATTCCTCTCAACATTGCCTCCTCCATCCAGGTTTTGAAATTATAGTGATTCCACCGACAATTTTATTGATAACCTATCCCACTAGATTTATTTATTTGCACTGTTAACCATGGTACCCATCACTTATAATCCTTTTTTGCATGGACCCACTCACCCTCCTCAAAACCATTATTTGGGACCTATTACATTACCTTTTCTCCTCACACTAATTGTAGTGGTACCCTTCACCCATAACATTTTTATGTGCAAACCCACCTTCCCACTTATTGATTTATTAATTCCCAAATGGCCACCACACGCAACCAAGAAATCCTTTCCTTTCAAACCAACAACAACCATAACAAGACTAACATCTAGAACATGAATTCTGAAATTTCTTTCATTAATTCCAAATTTGAGTCCCTCACTACCCGATTTGACTCCCTCTCAACCAATTTAAAACAATGGATGATCCAATCTCAAGGACCTACCTCCTTTGACCAAACTTCACACCTAGAAGGAGATGACTCCTCCCATACCATGGCCTTTCATTCCAACCTCTTTCGTTGTGACCTTCATCTTCCCAAATTTGATGTGAATAAATTTTATGGCTCAAACCCCATAGGTTGGGTTACTCAAATGGAACATTATTTCTCCTTGCATGGAATTATGGATGATTTGGCCAAAATTTGTATCGATGTCCTTTATTTGGAT